>JAVJIF010012296.1:0-70326 GCA_038442645.1 Agave tequilana
GATGCCACGACCCGTTGATCTCCAAAACAGAGAAAATCTCACTATTTCTAATAGCGTTCCCTAGCTCTAGCCTGATGCTTAAGGGGCATCTCGTTCGATGTATTTGCCACTGTTTCCCCGCAGTAACAGAGGAATTGGAGTTTATTATATTTGTGTTGTACTTGATCACAGTGTTATGGAGGTTATAACACCTCCAGATCCCCTTTAAATACAGGCTGAGAGTCACTGACAAGTTTCCCACAAATCTGGGACTGTTCACAGCCTCCTACACCAGCAATGATGTAAGTTGAGGTACCTTCTTCCTCCCTCTACATCTAGGAGATTTCCTAGACTTAAAACTCAAGATCCCAAAGTATGTTGTCCACCTCTCCATGATATCTTCGTTGATCATAAAGTAAAGACACTCTGTCATCTCTAGAAATGATCCCGTCCCAATGCCTGATCCTAAAGTGTAGCATCTTCCAACCCACGCCATTACTCTAGTCGCTAACCTACTGATGTCTCCCCCAATCTAAAAGATGAAAACAGAAATTTGTACATTCAACACTATAGATATCAAAACTAACCATGATTCTCAACACCTAAACAATCAATCTTCTGATCAAATAAAGCAAAAGAAACAAACTACAAAGACCAATTCCCTGACCTAAAAGAGCAAAAGTTCAATGTTCCAATCTACAGAAAGGAAATCACAAAGTTACCAAATGCTCCCATGTTTAAGCAGTGCAAATTCGGGCACACAATTTCAAAATTAATTATTGCTGACATTACAACCAACAGCAAAATAGCCCTAGCAAAAGAACATGTTATCTCCTAATCCTAGAGCACGTCACGGAAACAGCTGATAATCCCATCTGTATCAATTATTTTTCACCTTCCTCCCAAGTGTTGGTTTGCCTGATACAATCCAGTCTCGCAGTCTATTTGCAACTGCAATTCACCCTAAGAAATAATATATTTTTTTAGTAAAGAACAACGTGAATAAATCAGTTTGTGCCCAAGGGATGGACTAATAATTCTACATCAATTGCTCCGCCCTGCCAACTTGCAGTCAACAAGCAAACCATATGGAGAATGTAGGATAGAACAGTTCCTTGATTGTCCTAGCTAATATATTCAGCATATTTCCTTATTAGAATATCAAATAAGGCAGTGAGAAGAAGCCTAGATTTTGTCAAAGATCCAATGACTATAGTTCAAATCATCAAAGTTTCCTATAACATCAGAAACTAAGCTTATATATAATCTCAAGTAGAGCTTAGTTATAATATACCTACAGGAACTTTTAATCCATTAGCTCACATGAATGCCTCTGAAGATTCCACTGGGTCATCTCTTTTTGTTGCACAAGGCACCTACATATTACCAACACGTGGGTGTTCCATCGAGTGTCTTAACTGAAATTAAGATGCAACATAAACTGATTGTTCTGGTTTATCAACAGGTGAGTTTCACAGAAGAAAGACTTGAAAGGTCAAGACAAATTCATAAGTAACTCAGAATGTTTTTGTATACTCGCTGCCCCTCTTCAGCAAAATAAACTGTCAGTTCACCTATTCCAACATTGTCTCTACCAGAATAGGGTGAACAGTAAAACTCCTTTAAGTTAAATGCATGGCATCTGGAAGCACGTCCTGTTCCATATGCTAACAAGCACAAAAAAGCAGCCCATACAAACCATAATAATGCATGCTTCATTTCTCTTTTCTACTGACCTAATCACTGTTTCTCAAAATGCTAGCAGATCTGCGTGCCCAGGGTGGTGCCTGAGCAGCTCTAGCTTAAAGCAAGCTAGGAGACCGCCAAGGCCGCCTGTTTGTCTGCCTGGTAAAGGCGCATTGGATGCTGCACTGCTTAGATGGTTCCTTAGGCCGTTTTTTACAACAGTGCATGTAATTAAAAATGTATTTCCTTATTCAGCTTATATTACAAACTCTTATATGCAGCATCCTCCAGTGTGACATCAACACATTATTATGGCAGCCATTATTTTCACAATGGTTGCTATTTGGGTCTCCTCGATTATTACATAACCCTCACGACGAGCCATCCATAATCCACAATATAATTGTACAGATACAAATTTTCAATATCCACCTACACAGGATGCTAATATAATTTGAATAACAAAAATCAGAAGTCCAACGTAAAAAAGCTAAGTTATCAGGAAATGCATCACAAATCTACAAAACAATCCAGGCATTTAAGAAAAAAGACTAATTTGCATATGCTAATTTGTTGAACTTGAATTGCTAACTTATGACAATAGGTATCTATTGTTGTGCATCATCAGCTTCTCACATATCCTTTCATATAATCTCTTAATAGAAGATAGGTTCCTTCATATACAAGGACAAAATTTGAAAATTTTCATAGAGGTATGAGGTCCTCAACGGCACCTGAAGAGGCTCAAATATATCTCAGTTGGCGACCTAGTTGGCAAGGTTCCTGACGTAAATTATTCCTTATCTCCTACCTACACTTGTAATGAACCTAAAGGACAGCAACACGGCACATAATAGCAATCTAAACCCTTCACGACTCATCAACTTTGATTTGAACAGAACTTGCAAGGTGTGACTGTGAGCATTCTCCAATATCTCAACAGATTCAGAGATTATCTTGACTAGATGCCACCTCAGGAAGTTCAACCAATGTAATAATTGAATTAAAAATGTAACACCTTCACCTAAAGGAGACAAAAAAAGGGAGCTTGGGGCCAAAAGAGAAGCGGCAAACTCATCAAATAAGGCAGGAGATAAAAGTAGTCCACGACCCCCCCGCTCCCTCTTGACTATCAACATAGCACCTTCAGCCATCCAAGTCAAAAATAGGGCCAAGAATATTTGACTATCAATAGTAAACCTTCATCCTTACAAGTCGAAAATATGACAAGGAACATTGGATGTCCTGTCCACTATGCCAGTCAAGAGTAGTAATCAGGACCTTGATGGAAAGAATTTGCTGGATATAGAGATATTTTTGCAAGAGTACATTTGAGACATGATGGAAATATGCTAGTCTAATTGATGACCACAGCATATATGCATGTGACACATCAGACAATACCTCCCACGTCATCTAGCAAGTTGTGGCACTTATTCAAAGTATGATACAAATACCTTGAAAAGTAGATAAAAATCATGAATAATCAACATTTTCATGTGGGCGGAGAGTGAATATGTAGATGACATGTGTAAGTCGTTTTCTCATCTCTGAGTGGATATGGTGATGATTATTTTCCATCCCAATAATAGACACAGTTAGCTTGTAATCACTAATGACCACTTACTAGAGAGTCTACATCAAGCATGCGAGCATTCATCTGGAACCAACTGAGACTAATTGAAGCAAATCATAGTTTCAGCTCTTGGTAAATACTGATACCAATCGGAGCTAATTACAGTTTCATTGTTTGTTCCTAATAGATTCCCTTTTTACTCTCATTATACTGAACAAAGCATAAACAATGTGGTGCATAACAAGATGGTCAAGGATTTACATATTTTAATGGGATAGGTTTGCGTGGATTTGATAGCAAAATGAGACCTCCATATGGTTTATCAACTGCAGGTCCAGATTTAAAGTGAGAAAAGCCAGAGAAAATGATGCAAAAAAGGGACAAGAGAAAAGATAAAGAGAGAAACTTTAAAGATCACCTTCAACTAAACAACTTAATTTCTTCATTCCCAACACTGCTAACAGTCAGTACATCAATACTATACATGGGTGCTGTAAGTGCAGTAACCAGGTAAAACTTTTGAATCGAAATCAAACTTTAAATAAAGATATATTGCTAACTAACTATTGATTCCATCAAAACTGAATCAGGAATTAAGTGCAAAAGTAGTGTCTCAATGGATTTATACACAAATAAATAATTATGAGCACAATATCGTCAAGCACAACTCTTGGTATGAATCTCAATGATCAATGTCGTAAAAAGAGAGAATCAAATGCTCACAGATGTATCCTCCCATGCTAGCTCTAGAATCAGCAGCGACAATCACGCCCTCCTTGAATATAAACGCGAGGGTCGTCGTCCCTTTCGCAGGCTTCACCATCTGAATCGCCTTCTTTTGGAACCCATCAAACTAAACAACAATACAACACCAAAATTGAACAATCAACAACATTTTTCACTCAATAATCAAGACCATAATATAATAGAAGAGTCGGTTGAAGAAATTGAACCACAGAAGGAGGAAAAACTCACATCGGCACCGGCACAGTTGGGCAGATCGAACGATGGGGCGGCCGAGAGATCGGAGCTGAGATCGTCGAGCCCGGCGGGGCGCAGGGCGGAGTGCGACTCGAGGCCGGAGGTGTCGAGAATCATGATTGTAGAGGGATTGACGACGAATCAGGAAGAAAGAATCGAAACCCTAGTAATTGTAGGGAAAGGAGATGTGGGGAGAAGAGAAGGGCTCAGCTTGGGAAAGAAGAAAGCAAAAAACAGAGAGATTTTTACGCACGAGCATAGCACGGGGGTGTTGAACCGGCTACTAACGGGTCGGGGGTTGGGTACGGTTTTGAATTGACAACGTTGGATTTACACTCGATCGGATTCGGGTCCAGTAGTAAAAATTATAATAGTTATTTCTGGTATGCCGCCGTCTGTCCATTGGGTGGTGAGAAACTGACAGACGGCGACGGCTAGGGCGGAACCAGGTATAAATTTTAAGGTGAGCTGCAATTTATTTTAACATATACTTATGAATTATATGCATTTCTCAAAAGAATAAAACAGTATTCTCTACTACATCAGGAGTGGAACTAGTAATAAATTTGCTAAAAGAAAGTCAAAATAGAAAGTGCTCTAACACAATATCTGAAAAAGAACAAAAATAAAAATAAATTTAAGACAATATTTGAAAAAATGGGCTGGGCTATAGCCCGGCCCAGCCCACCTTTGGGTCCGCCTCTGGGCGACGGGTTGAGGGGGATGGAGGATCGTGAAGGAGTCATGAAAGAAACCTCCCTTCAATTGATTTGATAATAACGGATTTTATTCTTTCAATATATATATATTTTAATTTTTCTTTATTTTTTGGAGAATAAGACCAATGTTTGAAGCCCGAGCCCCTTTCCCATTGTTAATATATTTTTTCTTTCTCCTGATTTCTTGAATTTCTATAGTTCCTTCTTTAACGCCTAAAATGTTAATATTTCCAAGTCGACCCAAAGAATTTTGATAAAGGAAAATTCGGTTTTTCATTCTTTTCTATATCTACTGTTTAGATATACTCAAAAAAAATTAACTGATTTAGGCTAAAATTAATTCTTTAAATATTATATATATTTCAAGCATATTCTTATGAACAATCAGATAAATAAAGGGGGAAACGAAGTAGATAATAGAAGTAATTAGGATTAAATGATTGGACGTGCCAATTTGAAAATATTAAAAATTTCAGGTGTTAATATGGATCCATGCAAGATTTTTATGGTTAGTGCAAAAAAAAATATTAGATAAAGTGGGCTTGATATAACTCGTGAATGGTTACTAACTTTCTCTTAAGGGTTGTTTGGTTAGGGGTGGAAGTGAAGAAATGAGTAAGTGAGGATGTAGTAATAGTTTCCTTTGAAACTTGAGAATTAGTTAGTGGGTTTTTCAGTGTTTGGATGTTGTTGAGAAGTATGATTTGAAAAATTTTATGTCTTTTTCGGTGTTTGGATGGTAATGCGAAAGTGTAAGTGAAAAAGTTGACAACAAAGTTGACCGCAAAATAATATTAAAATAAAAATTAGATTGCAATTAGAATGCATGTGAGATTTATATGATCACAAAATTAATTATTTCGAGTTACAACTTATTACAAATGAGATTCATATGACCACAAAATTAACTGTAGCACCATGTAAATGAGAAAATGATTGTGTAAAAAGAAAAAGAGAAAAGAAAAATGGGTTTTCTCATTTTCCTTTTTCGATTTTTGAATAGATAGAGAACTGAGATATTATACTTCCCTATTTCATTACTTCTGCTCACTTTCTTGCAACCAAACACGCCTTTAGTCTTGAAGTTTGAGACTTCTCATTTCTCAATCCATCCCAACTCCTTTACCACTGAATCATATCTCAGAATCCCTGTTATTTAAGACGCACAATGTGCACTAGCTTTCATCTCCAGTGGGGGTGAATTATTCATTCAAATTCAATTTGGATTTGGAGTGCACTGAAATCCAATTCAAGCAGCTACAATGGGCTCAAGTTAAAGTTCCATAACTTTAAACTAGTTAACTAGAGAACAATCGGTGGAATATACAGATTTGATTCAAAGAACATTAACAATTCAACATAAGATTTTGCAGGCTTATGACCAGATATCCACTGCAAATATTTTCAGTATCTTCAAATCCAGAAACCATCATCAAATCAACAGACCTTATTGAGATTTTCCAGGCATGTGATCATTCTTCTGCGGTCGTTCAGAACTTCTGAATGAATTCGAAAATGCGATCAGAGATCTGGGTATATAACAATATTTTAAAATTTTAAATCTTAAATCATGCAACAAATTAAAACATAAATTTTAATCAAATTAATTACTTGTCCTAAGCATGCAATTAATATAAAATAATTAGAAGAAAAGTCAAATTTGCTGGCCTGGGGTGACAGTCGTGAAAAAACACAGCCCTAGAGGATAGATGGACGGCCCCTCATCCGCACCTTATAATGACCTCCTCTCCTAGCGGTAAAAGCCCTCCAGCACCCAATCCCGAACGTTGAGTTAAGGCTCTGCTCAGATAGAAATTCGCTGCCCGTATATAAAAGAAATGCTCCGAAAATTATAAGAAAACCGAACCCGAATTTGTAATAACGAAATATAGAGGAGGGAGACAGAGAATGCTGTAGGATTTTTTGTAGGGAACAGACTGAACTGCGAGAAGCTATTTATAGATTCTCAGAGTTCATCTATTGTAATAGTCCCGCTCCAAATGTGCACATGATCGTGCAGCTCGCTAGCAGATTCGGAGAGTGGGTCATAGCCGATAGAAAATCCCGAAAAATCAAAACAGAATTTTAAATAAAAATTAAAATCGAAAATTCGAAAAAAAAAGTTTTACCCCTAAATCAGACTGCACTCGTGTCCGGCGTGCGGGCACATGTAGGTATGTGGCTCATGGCCCAACACTCATAACAATAGGCGTAGGAGGAGTTGGTATATATACTACCCAACCTCCCATCTCCTATCCAATGTGATATTAAAATCAAAACAAAAGAAGAGGGAAACTCAATTTATTCCCTCCAAACTCAAAACACATCCAACACTCCTTCCATCACAACTGCATCCTGAATGAATGGAACCTCTCTCTTGAAGCCACCCTCGTGCATACAATCCTTGACTCCAGTCCAAGGTGCTGTGAGCTCCCAGTTCTTGCAAAGTTCAACAAGGCCATTATCGAGTTCCATTTTCCAAACAAAACTCGAAGAGATACAAGTAACCAAAATGGAGCAAAAAGGCATCATCTGTTTTAAATCTAAAGTTCGGAAAGATTTTTCTGATTCTAGTTTGTGATTTCTCTCCGAGTACTATAAAGTCTTCTAACTTGTGATGATAACCATTGTGCCTGCTTAACATGCTCAACAATTTTCAATATGAATTCAGAAGTTCTAATTGTGTAGGGCACAGTGGGTAGTTGACATATATGATTTGATTCTATGATCAGTAACAAAGTGAAAGGTGCAAATGCCTGCTTCAAACCAAATGATCATCACAAGTTTTTAAGTTGGAACAACTTGTCTAGGAGAATAGCAAGGAATTGGTAAAATGTTGGGGATGAATGCCTCCCGATTCTCATCTCGACGAGCCGCAAGATCAACACCAACCAAGCACACAAGATAGATACCACATACACAAGAAGAAAAAACTATGAATTTTTACATGATTCGGTCAAATTCCGGCCTACTTCACGGGACACCGATGTAAAAGATCATTATAGCAGATAAAAAATAAAGATTACAAGAGAGAGCACTCATCTCTGTAACCTTTCCCTCTCCCTCTCATAACACTCTCTCACATCCATCTCTCATTCTCACACAATGAGGAACCAAGTCTACCTCCTTCATTCCAAAGAGGTCCTTATATAAGTGTTAGGCCACACCACTTATACTTCCCAATAAACGGGGAATACAAAGAGTTAGTGGTAGACGAAAAGTCTTACACCGGATACAAGACACAACTCCAGCAGTCTCCACCTTGGCTCGAAACCGGTAAGCCATAAAACCTGGAGAAACTCTGTTGTTCTCATCATCCACTTCACAAATAAAATCTGCACATGCGCCTGCTCCAACTCCCGGGAATAATCTCATACAATCATCACCGTCTCCAACCGAGCACTCATGATCACTACACTTGTCTCACACCGGACAACCGTGATCGCAACACCATGCTCCACCTCAGTCAAAACACCATGATCCTCCGAGACAAAACCCGATTGTACAACCACATGTGACACCATGTTTTGAAGTAATCCGCATCTAATAATCATGAGATACAACACCGTACCTCACCCGTTCAATCAGTCACACCATTGACTTCCCCGATCAACCCGACCTGTACCTGGCCTCCTTGATCACTCGTCGATTCCTCACCGATATATATAAAACCTTCTTCAAATAGTGGAATTTCTTTGATCCGCTTCTATCACTGCGTCCGAAACACTGAAAAACATAGGGTTCAACTTCTGGATTATCCGAATCTGACACCGATTTCTCGATCCAACACCCGATCAATCTCAGTCGTTGATCTGCTCAAGCCATCTCCTGCTTCCATTTGCTCCACCTGGCGTTTGGTGTTTGAAGCCCACACCAAATCCCAAAAGCACTCCATGTGAATTCCATCACACACATCACATGGCTTGTGGTGTTATATCCCAACACCGAATCGCACCAAACCTTTTCATCTCCTTCTTCTTCACGCAAAGCATGCAGGTGCCTCCATGCGTGAGAAGACCCATCGCCTCCTCTTCACGAGACCTTGCCTTGAGCGCATCTTTGGTCGCCTCCTACACTTCTATCATGAGCTGCCAAGGCCTCCCACCAGTCACCACTCGCTACGCATCTTCATCAGTTCATCTCCGGAGCTCCATCTGCTCCAACTAGAATGAACCTTTCCCCGTATCCCCGTCGATCAAATCCGTTGCTCTAGCTTCTTCTTCTTAGCCTTGACGCATTCGCCGATCACCATCATCGACTTGACATCACCTCGATCTCGTGCTCATCCACGGATCCATCATCGTAGCTCTGATACCACTTGTTGGGGATTTTAATGCCTTCCCGATTCTCAACTCGACGAGCCGCAAGATTAACACCAAGCACACAAGATAGGTACCACATCACAAGAAAAAGACACCATGATTTTTACGTGATTCGGCAAAATTTCGGCCTACTCCACAGAGCACCGACGTAAGAAATCACTATAGGAGATAAAATATAAGGATTATAAGAGAGAACACTCATCTCTCTAACCTTTCTCTCTCCCACTCATAGCACTCTCTCCCATCCCTCCCTCATTTTCATACAATGAGAAGAACCAAGTCCACCTCTTTCATTTCAAAGAGGTTCTTATATAAGTGGTCGCTCACACCACTTATACTTCCCAAGAAAGGAGAAATCCAAAGAATCATGCGGTAGACGAAAAGTCATACACCGGATACGAGACACAACCCCAATATAAAAGTGCAAAATTGATCAGATAGAAGATTGACAGAATAAAAAGAATAAAAACTACTAATAATCTTTTATAAATACTGATAATCCAGGAACATCATATATTCATATTTCTTACTTAGTTTACGAGCAATTTGTTTACTTCAAGAAAAATAATTATTATTAATAATAACAACCACAATAATAATAACAATACTAATAGTAATAATAATAATAATACTAACATTAATAATAATCAATAAAAACTATATGTTAATAACTATTTAAAATAATTATTAATAATGATAAAAATCTATAACAATTTATTATCAAAACTCACATAAAATAATAACACAAATCATATCTACACATGTTAGAATATTATTATATATATAAAATCATATATAATATATTAGGGATATTACAGCCCTCCCCCTCCTCCTGCTATTGCGCTCTGCTGGCGCAACATCAGGAGGAGGGGCAACAACAGGAGGGGGGGGGGGGGGGGGGGGGGGGGGGGGGTTCTGCAGAGAGAGACCGGGTGGCATAAAGAAAAAAAAAATTTTTTTTTGTTTTTTGCGTTTAGATTTTGAAAATCAGAGCCTGAATTTTCTTCCCTCCGCGCGCGCCCGCCAGCGCCACGTTAGTGAGAAGAAAACGGTAATCACCGACATGGCGAGGCAGAGGTCGATTTTTATAATTATTTTGAAAAGAGATCTTTTTCTAATTATTTATTAAAATGAGTTTTTTAATATAAAACAGACGGGAATTATTTTTTTTGTTTTCTTGGGAAAAAAAATTATATAAAAAAAGCACTATGATGCGAGAGAGTTCTCATGATATAAAAACTAGTAGCCTGTGTACATAATCTCTCTTCTTAAGTTAATGAGCCTCCATTGAAAATTTTTTCAGAAACACCATTTTTTAAAATAATTTCAACAAATGACCCGTCTTAAAAATAATTCTAAAAATCGATCTGTGACAAGTCACAGCGGCTCGGCCTGCCAACGTGGTGCTAGCGAGAGGCGGTTTTTGGTTCAACCAGGATTGACAACTTTGGTTGAACGATTTTTTTTTTTTTGCGCTGTATTTGCTCGGCCGCGGTTTACAAGCCGTGCAACCAACAAATATAGTTTTTTTTTGAAATTTGACCGAGAACAGTGTTGTATTCATTCAATCTTTTTTTTTTTTTGTGTAATATTTTGGCTCGGTTATGGTCTTTGTTTTTTTTTTGCTTGTTCATGTTGTATCGTGCATGCATGCATCATGAATGATCATCGTGCATGTTCATTAATGAACATGAACATGCATGATGCATGCATGATACAGTTGGGCAATTATTGTCCGAGTCATGCTTGGCCAGGGTTGCCTGGGAATATTGATTAATCTTGGGTTGTCAACCTCAGGCGAACCAAAGATCGCCCCGCGTTCGCGTCAAGCTAGCGGCCAGCGCTGACGTGGAGTCGACGTGGCGGACGTGGAGTCGACGTGGCGCTGACGTGACTTCTCAAAAGTTGATTTTTGGAAATAATTCTTGAAGAAGTCGATTTTTAGAATTATTTTTAAAATAGGACTTTTTTTTTTTAAAATTGCCCGCCTCCATATATGCCACAAGTGCAGTCTAGTAGTCTTTGTATACTAGAAAATCAAAAGAAATGCTTTCACTGCCTCAGCCATGTTGAGTTGGCAACGAAAGACACTCTAGTTGGCAATTTTGTCATTTTGAATGGACACCCAACAACTTGTAATTCCAAACCTTATTATTAAGTAGTGCTAAATGTGTTGATAAGAGACTTCAGAGACTGACAAATAAGTCCCACTAGCAATTTATGTATGAGATCATTGAGATGTTCACATATCGTAATGAAATTGAGTCTAATTTTACATTATTAGTTAGGTAATAGTAAAAGAGAGCAGGAAAAATGGGTGAAGATAGATATCCCCAGCAACAGCATCTTTCTCTCCCTCTCCCCTTCTTTTTTTCTTTTAAAATAAAAAGGATAGCTTTCATGATCTCTGAGGTGTCAATGCTTTTTGAGGATGTATATTGCAGTGGGGTGTCCCCATATTCTTCTTTAAAACAAAGGAATGATGAGATTATATATTGAAATCACAACATTTGTACACTGTTTTTCATTATTTTGAATTTTTCTTTGAACCAAATTGACTTGGAGATAGGATCCAGTGGCTTGTTCATTATTTTTGTTTTGGATGGAAATAGTTTGCTTGCACAAAATTAAGTATAGAGACTATGAGGAAAATGATTATGTAAATATGATCAGCCTCAATTTTCTAATAGAAAATTTTCTCTTTTGGATTAAACAAGGTTATTTGTTTTGTTTCAAAGAAGAAATTAGAAGACCATGAAGAGACCACAATGATCAATCTTATATGGATTAATTACAATAGGAGACTACTTCAGAAATTATATTCAAATTAAAATAATGGAAACATATAGAAAATAAGTTGTGTACCAACTATATCTAATATTGCAAATTTTTCTGGTTTTAACAGGTTAGAAGTATACATAGGCAGTCATGAGTCATGACTTCAAGAAATCACTTTTATGTTAACAACAAATAAACAAAGTTAGCAAGTGCTTCAGGTTTTCAAAAACTTCGGTGCAAACAAACACGTGAAGTGACAGAAGACTCTTGAAAATAAAAAAGTTAGGATAGTATCCAAGAGTTGAGAATATGATGAAACACATAGCTACAACAAATTCTCAATAATTCATACATTTCTAGTTGTTAAGGCTCCCGGCAACTCATACTATTTGGGTAAAATGCAAGGTTTATCGTTAGGAGAAAGAAATTCTTTTACTTTAAAAGTGTTGAAAGTATTTATCATAAATTACAATTAACCCAAACATAAACTAATTAACACTTGATTAGTTTCATGATGCATGAATCCTACAAAAGCAATATTTAACACCACACCATCAAGACTGTCCCAAGAGTGATGAAATAGCATGGGATACATCTAAATGAGGCAACCTCAAGTAGCTAGCTAGGACTGTTAATCTCTCAAGTGGCAATGTTAATCACACCAAAACACAAGATTAATTAGAACTTGCTAATGAAGTCAAAGATGTGATCAGTGATCTCGTTTGGCTTCTCCTGGTTTATGAAGTGACCAACTCCTTCCATGATGACCACATCCTGCAGAAATGGAACATCTCTCTTAAAACCCCCTTGTGTATGTAGTCTTGAATTCCTGGCACATGATAAGTGAGGTCCAAATCCCCACCACAAACTTGACTGGCACTTTAATCTGCACCCCAGTCCATGGAGCACTGAGCTCCCAGTTCCTGCATAAGATTAGCCCAAAACAAAAAAGCTTAATTTTTTTTTATTATTTTATGTACCAAAACAAGATTAATTAGCTCGATCGATCTGGAAACTTACAAATCCATAGCTCTGTAGTAGTTCAGTCCTCCTGTGAACCCATTTTTCTTGAATTTTCCTGCGATGTAATTGATGTCGTCTTGTGTCAGCCAATGCGGCAGATTTATCTCCTCGTCAGTGACAGATGTGAACCCATTTTCCTTGGGGACGAGGGGTGGTGCTGGTTCATGGTAAGTCAAGAACTTCTTGATCACCCTTGAAGCACCAACTTGCGCATATTCGGATTCAGTTCGTCCAGGTTCCTGAAAAATTATTACGAGCTTCTGACATCAAAGTACTCATTTTTGCCCTGAACTGGTGTTTGATATCAAAGGGGCTCCATTGCAGGACCAAAGGCTTGTGATCATTAAATTTTTTTCATAACGCGATGAGCCAATTTTCTCTTTTCTTGGTGAGTCTATAACAGCACGGGAAAAGGCACCGCGCAAACGGGACCGCGTGGGGAGAGTGGTGTATCTACAGCGCACACTGCTCTCTCGAAGCTACGAGCGTAGTGTTTGCAAGGCGAGAACTTAGGTAGAAGTTGAATTTTGAAAAATTAGGTCCCCGTGAGTGACACTCAAATCCCATGAATCTCACAAATGACTGTTGTGCACCGAAACGGAGCGTGTCAAGCTGACATTGCAAGGGATCTGTCTTGCCAAAATTCAAGGAAAATGTGGGATTTTAACTTGTTTTTTATGATTCCTAGCTCTTATATATGTATTGAAAATTTATGACAAACACCGGGGTTGTTATAATTCATTGCTTCTGTACAGTTTTTGAGTCAGATCTGATTTTCTCACCGACCACTTTTATGATGGATGATCCAATATGTCAATTATAAATAAATTATTCATAATCGCCCACCAAATTATGGAGGTTTGTAGTTCTCTTCAAACATGAAAATAAATATAAGTGCAATATATTAGTTACACTCAGACAAATTAATCACAATTATTTAAAAATTAGTGAATAATTATATGATTTACTAATCAAACCTTGTGATGCACAAAGCAGCAGACGAGAGGATCTAAATTTTATAGATAAACTACATTTACGTGAGACAATCTAGAGGAATTTGTTTGGGAAAACATGTATGATGAGAATGAGTAGACTAGTTTGCTATTTAATCATAAAAATAGCTATAATTATTCCTAAATGAAATTAAAACTTAAGTATGTCCGTGTATTGCACTCATCTTCTTTGATTTTTATCAATTTTCCTTTTAACTGCAATTTTCGATAGTAACTCATATTTCTCAAATCAGAAATATCAAACTAAAGGCCCGTTGAACTTCCACCAAAGTTTCAAACAATGAGATTGAATCTCTATACTAACAAACATATATTTAGAGAGAGAAATAAAGAGAGAGGGAACAAGAGTCACCTGAAAAGTGCATACGTAGTAGTCATCTCCATAGAGAGCCCTCAAGGTCTCCACAGGCTTCTTCGCAGGATTCCTGGGCCTGAAAGCAACGCTGAGGTTCACCAGCGCCCGCACCTTATCAGGCCTGAACATGCACAGCGACCACGCCACAATTGCACCCCAATCATGCCCCACCACAAACACCTATAAATCGAATAAAACTCTAATTAATTCAATCCTCAATCAAACAGAAACCAGTGACGGTTTCAGCAATGACTCACTTGCTCTTGACCCAGTGCGTGAATGAGATCAACAAGATCACCAACAATGTGGCACATGGTGTAAGCTGAGAGTTCAGAAGGAGCATCAGTGTCGCCGAAACCGCGAAGATCGGGGGCGACCGCGCGGTAACCCCGCGCGGCGAGGCCTGCGATCTGGTGGCGCCACGAGAACCAGAGCTCAGGGAAGCCATGCAGCAAGAGGACCACTGGGCCTTCTCCTTTTTCGGCTATGTGCATGTTGATTCCATTCACTCGCACTGTTCTGTGCCTGATCTCTCCCTCCATCTCTCTCTCTCTCTAGTTTTTGTTCTCTTATTTATTGTAAGTGTATATATAGAGAGAAGAGAAGGGTGGGAGTTAATTTTGAGGAGGTAGTTGAAAGGAGCTTCACATTGGAGTAATGGCTCTCTTCAATTTTCTTATTTTTCTTTGAGATTGTGACCATGTAAATGAAGTTGCATTCAGAAATGAACAGTATCTAGCAGAGAGCGATGCATTAAATGGGTATTGCAAATTATTGAAATGGAGAAGCAGGTCAACTACAAAAGCTTTGATGCTACTACTTGAATGCAACCAAAATATTATGCAATAACTGTACTTTGAAATTGAAGCGAAACCGCTTTCTTCTGATTTATGAATTTTGTTTTTTTCCATTTTAATGCCTTGTTGACTTGAGTCTTATATTTACAAAATAATAATTACTAGTGTTATATGCATGTTCAATTAATGCTCGTATGTAATAAAGAACCCACCCTTGATTTTTTATCACAAAGATCGATGAGAGAATTAATTAGACATCACAATTAGGACCAATTCAATTTCCTTTATCGTGGTCGATCATATCAAAATTATCCACATCAAAAAAGTATTAAAGCATTTCTCATTATTTATTAGTATAGTATAGTGGTTTAAAACTAAACTGATTTCATAGAATGAAACAGTAATGACAGAACCAGATATGTGATACTCAAATTGGAATACAAACTCTTGTTATCTCTAAAATTTGAATTTGCATTCTAATAGTAAATATAGAGATGTCCAGTGTCCAAAACTATATTGATTTAATATAAATTTTCATAATAATTTATCATTTTCCCCCATATTCCATAATTTGGAGGATGCAGATCTCTTATCGGTCTAGCTAAAAGCAAATAGGAACCATATAATTGGCACCCAAAAGAAAATTAACAATTGTAAAATTTTGTCAATTTTATTGTGAAATGCTCTGTCAGCATTTTTGTTCTGATAAAAAAAAATTTGCACTTAAACAGGCACCTAAATAATGACATCTAAAATTTAACAAAATTGTTACACAATTTGGATTCACTGTCTATAAACATGACAAGTGTATTTATTTTAAGAACTTTGACAATGAGTATATCATCATTTGTCTACTTGTAGATAATTCTCTTATTCTTGGTGTTTCTCTTAATGTAATCCAAAGGTTAAAGGATTATCTTTCCTAAAACTTTAATATGAAAGATCTATGTCCTACTGATATGATATTGGGAACGAAAATATCCAACACCCCTAATGGAATCTCATTGAGTCTAGTTCATAACATTGAAAGAATGCTTCACAAATTTGACTTTCACAACATTAAATCAATTTCTACGCCCTATGATTCTTTAGTTGCTTTGAAGAAGAGCACAGGTGAGCCTGTATCTTATAGTTGAAATACTCTCAATTAGGTTCACTTCTCTACATTTCCAACATGATTAGGCCTGACATCTCTTATGCAGTAGGTGTATTAAGTAGATACACCAGTAACCTAGTAGAGAACACTAAACTGCACTAAAGAGATTTTTCAGATATTTTAGAGGCATAATTGGCTATTGTCTGACTTACGCTGGATATCCTGATATTATGGAAGGTTATAATGATGCTAACTGGGTCACTTATTCCTATAGTTTTAAGTTTACTATCAGATATATATTCATGTTCGATGGTGTTGTTGTGCTCTGAAAATCCTTTAAACAAATAGTGATTGCCAAGAGCACCATGGAGTCTGAACTCATAACTCTGCAGACTACTTACTCTGAAGCTGAATGGTTAAATGATCTATTGTCAGAATTCTCTATTTTGTCTAGATCTATACTTTCAATCTCTATTTATATTGATTTAAGATCCGCCATTGAGATTCTAAAGAAAAAGAATGCTAATAAAAGATAAACAGGCACATTCAAATCATACTTAAGTCTGTTCAGTACCTATTGGGTAAAATTGTGATTCTAAACTTTGTAAAATCTAAAAAGAATCTTGTTGACCCGTTGACTAAGGGTTTTTTTCTACGTGTATGGTCCTAGAATCATCGAGAGAGATGTGATTAAGCCCACAGTAGAGTTTACCGACAGCAAAAGCCCAACTTGCTTGATTGAGAGCTTATTCCATGAAAGAAATTCAATGTGATAGAAATAAGTTGGACTAGTAATACTTGTGTAGAGGGTCGACCCGGATATGTTTGTATACTATATGTAGCATTGTAGCTAGCTACTACCCCTTCTCTATGGTGACGACGCTCTTATGATACAACTAAGTAAAATTGATTTTAACTCTTAATAATTCTAACGTATGTAGTGTGGAGGGTATATCATACAGTTATAATACTCTTGGAGGACTTACTTACGTGAGAGGAATAGTGATGATCATGATTGGGGACCAAGACTGACCATTAGAAACTCTCATGAGTCGATTAATGTGAGCACGGCCTATAACGCTCAACCCGCTCACTCAATAGATGGAGACTTATTGTGTATGTCTTTCATCAATATCTGGTTAAAGGGGCCTAATTCAAGGCGTAGTCCATTATGTCTCTCGAATGGCGATGAACTTCACCAATGGTAAATTCAAGGCCGCAAGCTATTGATCCCGAATTCGCAGTATGATGATTCACAAATTTTACTCTTGTTTATGATTTATTGTTTGTTTATATCATATCATTTTCTTTTGTCTTTCCTGAAACTCAAGTTTGGGGGGAGATTGTTGGATGTGAATTTTGATTTTAGAGGAAAACTTTAGTTTTCTCTCATTTGACTTTGGTTTTAGTTCCACATTGGATGAAAGATAAGAGGTTGAGTAGTATATATACTAACTCCTCTCATAGTTGGACCAAACCACAAAACCCCACACGAGCGCGCACACGCCGAACTGAACCGAGTTGGGTTCAGGTGGCGCATGCCCACAACTTGCGGACACGAATGCAGTTCGCTTCAGGGGCTCTTTGACCTGCTATATTTTTGTTTTGATTTTATCTATTAATATTTTATTTAAAATTCTGTTAAGATTTTTGAGTTGTGACAGTTCTCCTTGGACCCGTTCATAATGGATCGGATCTGCACAATCTCGGAGTTGTTGCAACAACTTGCACTATCGCACGATTCTCTCAAGCGCTGTTACAACCAGAAAGGTTAGCAAAAAGCTATAAATAGACCTTATCTCTGTACGTACCTTTTTACATGAAACAACTTCATCTCATATTCTCTCAGCCTCTCTCCCTCAAATTTCTGACAAAAATTCTGTTGGAAAATTGTGTTCTTGTGATTCGAATTTTGGTGATTTCTCAAAGTTTTCTTTTCACTTCCAGGTAACGAATCTTCGTCAGAGAAGAGGCCTAACTCATCATCCTGAGCTGGGTGCTGGTGCTACCGTGAGTGTTTTTTTTCCGTTAGGAGAGGAGGTCGATTCAAAGTCCGGATGAGAGACCGGTCATCTTTTCTTTTCACTTCCGAGCAACGAATCTCTATCAGAGCGGAGATCTATCTCATCGGCCTGAGTTGGGTGCTGGTGAACTACCGGGGAGTTTTTTACTGTTAGGAGAGGAGGTTGCTTTAAGATCCGGACGAGAGACCGACCATCTTTCTTTTAGGTAGTGTTTCTGCACGACTAAATCACCCTAGACCAGCAATTTTATTTTATTTTTTTGATTCCTTTTACTAATTGCATGTTTAGAACAAGTAAATTTGTTAGATTAAAAGATTTATTCATGTGTTGTATGTTTTTAAAAATTTTAGAAATACTGTTTTATATCCTACAAGTGACACTCGAATCTTGCGGACTCCAGGGACGTTGCCATGATCTAGGAAAGAAAAAGATACAACAAGAAAAAAGAACATCTTTCGCCTACTATTGGATCACATTTATATACTGAGATTTGCAGACACCGACTCTAATGAGTATTTATTCTAACCGAGACAATATAATATATATATATATATATATATATATATATATATATATATATATATATATATATATATATATGGAGCTTTACACGCGAAGAGAATGGGAGAGAAATTTCTTTTATTCAAATTATTATTGACGCAGCTTCTTTATATCTCAAACAGAGGAAATTTAGTTCGAAAAACCCTTTTGGCCCTCGCGAATAGGGAGATTGGAAATCACTACTTTTCATAAGGGCAGAAAGTGTAATGCCACTTGAGCAATACTCTGACTTTCTAATCTAAAATGGGGGGCACAACTCCTGAACGAAGGTAATTTTCACTCGAACAGTGGTCGGTAAAAAAACTATGGAAGGTCCACACCCAAATATCTAGCTCGTTGATTGAAAAGGCCTTAGATTGGGCTTGGGCTTGTTGAATAATCTTGGGGTTAACTTTATTTCTAAGCCCATTATTAGCCTCTTCTCATGCCCACTTTAAATATTAATTTTATTTGCTAATTAACCCAAGAGAATTATAAGAACTTGATCTCCCGCCCACAGCATTTGATGGCAATCTGTTTGTGACTGGTCATTAGTAGTGTCTCTTTAACTATGTCCAGTTAGGTTAAAAAAAAATTCTTTTCAACTCACGCACCCACACGCCCGCCAGCTGTACTTTTGGGCGAAGAGCTCGTCACGGATGTTGAAAGTTGACCATGGTTAGGTTCAAGGCCAACATGGGTCAAGTCTTTGACTAACTTGGCAACTTTTGTCACTGTAAGCCATGCTGGTAACAAAACAAAGATACTAGCAAAAGATTATACATGTATTTCTACGTAAGAAGAATAATACATCCGTAAATTGTCATTTTTCTCAATTTTGTTTCTCTTCTGGATTTTATTAGCTTTGAATTTTACATTTGCATTGGGATTTGTACTTGCCAACGACTTTATATTGCAGAGAACAGAGAAAAGTTTTTCCAGGAAAAAAAAAACAATATCACGTTGGTTATTTCGAGTACACTTTTTAGGCTACAAATAAACTTAAGAAAGTTTGAAAAAATTGAGTGGTCAATCAAAGATTAAACCAACAAAATTATTAAGTAATTAAGAACATTTTGTACAGAACATGTATATAATTTAATGAAATTTTGTTAAAATGTTAAAAAGAGGCTGAGAGAGATTTTTGAAATTTAAGAGTGGGCACGGGCTCCATATGTAAATTAAAACTTGATATAAACGCGATTAATCAAAAATAGAACTCATTAATAAAAAATCTATTACAGGAACTCATACCTGTCAATAGCATCGAGATGTCAGACTCCAATAATGGGGCGGAGGGAGACTCTGTGACGTGTTATTCGTGATGGTGCGAGGAGCCACGCCTCCACTAGGGGTGGCCAACGGACGAATTGGGTTGATTCGTCCCGTCTGGCAAACGAATCCCGGACGAGACGGTTGGACCCGTCTCGTCACGGGTTAAACGGGACGGGTTGAAATCCCGGGTAACGAATCGGGTCTCCTGACCCGATTCGTTACCGGATTCGGCGAGACGGTTTGCCGTCTCGCCTATTTTTTTTTTTTTAATTCGATAATTCATAAATTTTAAAATTTAAAGTTAAAAGAAAATAGGAAAAAATAGGAAAAAATAGGAAAAAAAGAGGAAAAAATTTTAAAAATTTCTAAAATTATAAAAAAAATAGAATTGATTTTCACTAATTACAAGTTTTTTTGTAAGGCAAATTATTTTATTAATATGAAAAAATCATATACATTGCTAATCACATATACAATGTACATAAAACTCATCTCATATACATAACAAAACTCTGGTGCTCATCTCATACAATGTATATAAAAAATTCTGGTGGTTCTCTATTCGTCATCCTCGTCTTGTTCAAATTCTTCGTCCAGAATAGCTTTTCCTTGTGTGCGTCTTTCTGCATCGAACCAGTCCTTTAAGCAAACCGCCATCTCCAAGTGTTTCGGCGTCAGCCTACTCCTCCAGGGTGTCAAAACTCTACCACCTGCAGAAAACGCGCTCTCGGACGCTACTGTAGAGGCCGGAGGTGTTAGTATATCTCGGGCCATGGTAGAAAGAAAAGGAAATTGTTTTCTCTGTTCTTTCCACCACGACAAAACATCAAATGTTTCCCATGGTTCATCATCATTTTCATTTATTTCAGCAGGCATTGTGTTCAAATATAAATTAAGTTCATCAAATGAACCTGCTCCTGAAGAGTATTTCTTTCTAGTATTAGAGAAAGTATATTTTTAAAATTAGATAATCTTTTACCTAGACTACTAGAAGAAGTTTGTGATGGTGTAGGTGCCCTAAATTCAGAAGAAGAAGGTGGAATAACTCATCTCTGTACAATGAGTACATTTCTTCTAAAAGAGATCTAATTTCTAAAAGTAATTTATCTACATCTTGTTCATAATTTAAACATAAAATAAAATTAGATAATAAAAGTTTTAAATTATCTATTTTAATTCTAGGATCCATAATTGCAGCTAAGTAAAATAAAAAAGGCATATTTTCAAAATATTTTGAAATTTTTCTTCCATATCATGTATAGCCTCTTCAAGACTATCATCATCTCTATATGCAGCAAATACTTGAGCAATTTCATTAAGATTATAAAAAACTAAGTTACATGTGGGATAATACGTACCAGAAAGTGCTTTTGTGGCAGTGTCAAATTTTTCTAGAAAAGTACAAAAATTTTCATATAATTTCCACTCTTCATCACTAATATAAAGAGATGAACATTCATTTATTGTAAAAAATTGAATTGCTTGTTTAAAAGGAATGCAATCTTAATCATATAGTAGCTTGAATTCCAACGAGTTTTCACATCTGCTTGGAGCAGTTTTTCCTTTAGTCCACATTGTCGGCAGTAACCTTTAAAGATTGTCTCCTAGGTCCCACTATGTTTATATGTAAAATAATTTCTTTAACTTTATAATGTATTTGTCTAAGAGTTTTAGACCATCTTGTACACATAAATTCAATATATGGCAAACACATCTAACATGAAAAGTTTACCATTTAAAATTGGATCTAATATCGTTTTCAATTGTCTTATTGAAGCAGTATTTTCACTTGCATTATCAAAAGAAATAGAAAATATTTTATTTTCTATACCATAATTTCTACAAGTAAGAAAAATTGAATTTGCTACATTTGTAGCAGAATGTTTCTCAGAAATTTAGAAAATGATAAACTACGTTTTTGTAAAATTCAATTTTCATCAATAAAGTGAGCAGTACACATAAATAATGAATAAGATTAAGAGCTTCCCATATATCGGAAGTTAATGAATTTTTCTAGCATCACTAGTAAAAAGAAGCCTTCAAAATATTTTTCTATTTACAAATAAATCTTCAATTTCTCTAGTTATAGTTTGTCTGCTAATTCTCTTATAATCAGGAGCAAAAATAGATTTAAGATAATCAACTAATGCATCTGATTCAGTAAAAGAAAATGGAAGTTCTGCTCGAATAATAAATTCAGCTAACTTATGTTTATTTACTTCAGGCTTATATCTCCAAGTGGAGAGTGTGCCTGAATCAGCTAATATTTGTGCTTGTTGTGGTGGTAAACCGTGACTTTTAGCATGCTTTTTTTCATAGTGTTTTATTAAGAACACCTGTACCGTATCCTTCTTTATGATCAAATAGTTGATGACAGTACTTACATTCTGCCTTTCTTCTACCTTTAACAATTTTTAAGACAAAGGTTCCACACTGCAGAAGTTTTGGCTCTTTCTTTAGTGGTTGTGCTTGTGCTTGTGCTATTTGGTTCAGGTTGTTGTGTTTTCTGGAACTATAGTGTCATGCTGTGTTGGTTGTGTATCGTGTTGTTCTTGTGTTTCAGTAAAAAAAGGAGCCAGAGATTGTGCGTGCATTGGTGATGTTGACATTAAAAGTTGAGAATATGAGGCATATTGAGGAGGGAAGAAAATAGAATGCCGACCTGTACCACTATCACTGGCATATGCAGCATGTGTATTGGTGCAAAACTACTGTAGTCAAATGCATAGCTTGACGAACTGTGATAGGGAGCAAATGCGGATGTTGGTGGAGCATAGTTGTATGGTGGATAAGCGGTATATGCTGACGATGAGCTACCGCCAACATCGGTGTAGGTGTGGCAGCTGACGGATTGTGTGTTGATGAAGAGCTACCACTGGCTTCGGATGAGGAACCGCCAGTACTCCAGTTGGGCTCCATTAGACTAGATTGAAAGTTGGTAGAGATTTGTAATGTAAGAGAATAAGAGTGAATTAGAGGATGAAAATAGAAGAGAGAGTTGAGATGAAGTGAGAATGTGAGATGAAAATGAATGAGGGTAGAGGGTATTTATAGAGGATTAGAGGTTAGGGTTTTATTTTTTTTATTTTTTTAATGGGCCAACGGCTCATTTTTGAGCCGTTGGGGTGAAAAAAGAGGGTGCCACGTGGCACCCTCTTTTTTCACCCCAACGGCTCAATTTTGAGCCGTTGAGGGTTTAAAACAAAAAAAATTTTAATATAGGGAGCGCAGAATAATTTTCCCCTCTAACGTTCTTAAAAAATTATTGGACTAAAAAAAATAATAAGAAGGGGGGGTCGGGGAATTTTCCCCGACCCGACTCGTCCCGTGATTCGTCACGGGACGAATCGGATTCATCCCGTGACCACGGGACGGGTCACCCGTTTTGGACCCGCCCCTTAACGGGGCGGGTACGAGTTGACCCGTCAACCCGTCTGTGCGACTCTCCGACGAGTCGCACAGTACGGGTCGTGGCGGGTCGACGCGGGTCGACCCGCCCCGGTGGCCACCCCAGAGGAGGTGAAGAAGAAGAGGAGAAAGGTTGAGAAGGAGAAGAGGAGTAAGGAGGAGGAGAAGTATGAGAAGGAGAAAAAAAAAAGAACATAAAGAGGGTAAGCAGGAGAAGGAAAAGCATATATATAAAATTTGAAATCATAATGTTAAAAATACCACATAAGCTAGCTATAGATGTTAATTATGAATAAGGCGTTTACTAAGAAATAAGAAGAAATTGGTGTTAACAAGGGCAAAGAAGCACATAAAGGCCCACAAGAACCTAGATTGACCGTTTATACACTTTAAAAGTCTAAGCACATGCTTTATATCCTTCACTTCCTTCTAAAATATTCAAGCCAGTTATGTTCTGGTAAATGTAACTCAATTTGTATAAAGTAATTAAGAAAGTGGGGAAGGGCTAACATAAAATAACAAGGAAGCCACAAAATGAAGGATTATGTAGGATAGATCTTCCTCCATAGAAATGAATCTGAGAGAATTCATGGCATGGTTAAAAATCTCAGAACGGTATCGGTATCAGCCAACAGTTTTTTAGTATGATCATCATCAATCCAGTCATATCAGTAATATTAGTTCCAATATAGGTCGATTCCTATGTTATAGGATCAATATCATGTCAAATATCTTAATATCCAATGCGATATTACCGATATAGGAATCGTCCGATATTTGGAATCATGATTCATATGGTCACTCTCAAAAAGTTGGGTCAAAGCTTAATGGCTATTATCTGGGGATTTCCATATATACTAACTAAAACTAGTGCGTCCTTGTGAAGATTGATAATCCCTACATAATTGAGATTACGTTATCCTCAAACTTCATCTTCTAGGGTTTATTACTTTAACTTTAGAGCCATATCCTTGTAGAATCACACCTAAAAGGGGAGTGTAGGACACTTTCCTTTTCCTCTATTTAAAGATTAAATGATTATATGTATATTATGGAACCAAGATCTTGCAAAATACACAAATTGTCGAAAGATAATTAATATACTATCTTTTTTTTATACATAATACTGTTGGGAATCTCTCACGCAGAGGATTGCAACACCAGATAGTAGTCACAAATTGCACGAACAAAGATATCAAAGGAAAGAAAGGGATAATACAAGATTTAACGAGGTTCGGCAATTTGCCTACGTGCTCGAGACAGAAGGGGAGAGAGATCTTATTAAAATAAATCAAGTACATGATGCAATCAGTAGGGAACAATACCCTCTTTATATAGCCACAGAGCCCATGAAATTAAGAAACCAAAAACTCTAAATTCGGATCAGAAATGAATTCTGAATCCAACTTGAAAACCGCCCAGAGACAAATATTGTCGACATACCTATTGACCTGTCAATACACTGAGCCAGTATTCACAACACCCGACTTTTGAAAAAAGCCTGTCAACAGCCATGGGGGGTTTGTCGACAGCCAAGCAGTCCTGTCGATAGGCAAAGCAATCTGCTTCTTCTGTTGGCGTATCAACGTATCTGCTACATCCTAACAATTCATGCAAACTTCGTACAAACACCAAGAAGTTAAAATCTCCACTATTAAGATTTTACACTCTCTCTACAATTCTCCACTTCAGTGAAAATTTCTCAAATCTAAGTCGAATACAACATAGTACCACTTTGACTCCAACGGGCTGCACCAGTGTGGTTGCCTACGTTTCCCCTGCCCAGGGGACCAAGTCATCTATAGTTCATCCAAACGAGCTCCCCGAGCTCAAACAACTGGAAGAATATGGACTAACTCTGTGCAATATACAAACTGTACTCCCAGAACAACCTTGGTAAGCATAGCTGTAGAAAAGGATCGCTTGTATACTCTCTTCCGTTGTCTGAATGGAGGACCTTAATTTTGCTTCTTGTGCTCTTCTTCATGTTCCTCTTCCACTTCACAAATAACTCCAGAACTTTCCCTTTGTGCTCATGGTATATATCCAATATCGCCCAGAGTAATCATCTATAAAAGATACAGAGTAGTAGATACCTCCAATAGATGCAGTCTTGGTAGGTTCCCATACATCTGCGTGAACAACTATGGTTGACTGTCGACAACTAAGTTGCACCCAATGTTGTGCATATGTATTAGCAGTTAATAGCAACACTCAGCTGTCAACTGTCCAAGTACATAGACAGATATAAATTTTAAAAATATTTTGTAAAATAATAAAATATATTATTTTAAAGTTTAAAAACTTGAGTTATGTAAGCAGCTTTTCTAACTTAAGAATTAATACTTCAAAATATTTTTAGGGTATGATAATTTTCAAAAGCAAAGATTTTTGTTTGAACCCTTTAACACAACAAAAGATTTTTATTTTTAAAGAATTATAAACAAAATAAAAATCAAGGAATCACTTGAAAAAAAGTGTGTGTGTGAGTTTGAGCAATCAATTCTAATCTAAACTTTACAAAACTTGTAGGAAGAGAGAGGAAGTCGACGACGATAAGGTAGCCAAGACAAAGAAGAAAATGACCGACAGCAGCAGATACTGGTCGACCGGCCGGTCGACTGGTGTGCACCAACGTGCACAGGTAATCGCGGTCGACCGCCAGTCGACCGCAGAAGATGAACGGTCGACCGCCCGGTTGACCGACTGACATGGCCTTGCTCTCAGGTTGGAGCGATCGACCGGCACGGTCGACCGGGACTTGGGTCGGTTGACCGGTCGGTCGACCGACAGTCAGATCTTTCCAGAATTCGGAAAGTTGTTCTGAATTGGAAACGAGTCCAATAAGGTTTCCAATTCTTCTAGGATTCCTTGGCTATAAATAGAGAGGCAGAGTCCTCTTCATATGTTTGCATGATAATGTATTGATATTTTGAATCAATAAAGAACTCTCTCTTCCTTGCCCCGAGGACGTAGGCAATTTGCCGAACCTCGTTAAATCTTGTGTTTGGTTTTCTTCCTATTGTTTTTCTTATTCTTGCTGCTGGGTAGTACTTCTTTATTGCATCTGTGGCTCAAGGGTTCCTCAAGAGATTGTTGATCTGCGCACAACAATTGGTATCAGAGCATCTCAAGTTCGTCGTGGGATCATCTGGTGATTTCAAGGGCATCAGTTGCTGGTTGGCGGAGATCGTGTGTCGATCTCGGATCAGCATTGGGACTGTTTGTGGGATCGGTGTTCAATCTCAAAACAGTGTGTGATGTGCTCAAGGAATCAATTCGAGGGAGTAGATTTGTTCAGGAACTCTTCTAGGGTTTCACGAGGAGGTAAAGATTCTATCTTTATCAAATTTATTTTATCTAACTCCGTTTGGTTTCCGCATTGCTTTGAGGATCCAGTCAAGAAGATGGCTGGAGAAGGTACATCGATGGAGAAATCTATGAATCCACATCCGCTGAGGATTGATGTGGTAAAATTCAATGACACGAACAACTTTGGTATGTGGAGATGCGAGGTGATGGATACACTAACTGCATCAAATCTCGAAGACACTCTACGTTTGGAGAAGAGGCGAAACTCAACCACTGAAGAAGATTGGGATAAGATGAACCGAACAGCGTGTGGCTTAATCAGGTCTTGTTTGACATAAGACATCAAGTGCCATGTGTTACACGAAACATCTGCGAGGCAGTTGTGGGACATCCTAGAGAAAAAGTATCTAACTAAAAGCATTGAATCCATACTGAGCTTTATAGTTTTCAGATGAAGAAAGGATGCTCCGTCAATGAACACTTGAACTGCTACACAAAGCTTCTTACAGATTTAGTTAATGTGGATGTGGCGATCGATGAAGAAGATAAAGCGGTAATTCTCTTGAACTCTCTTCCTGTAGAGGAGTATGAGACTTTTACTTTAATATTGATCAATGGTAGAAAGTCCCTTAACTATAATGAAGTGTCGGCTGCTCTTACTGACTATGATACGAGGAGGCAAGATAGACTGTCTTCTCAGGCGAGCACATCAGCAAAGGCATTAGCGGTAAGAGGCAGAGGTTCATACAGGAAGGGCAAAGGTGAACGTGAGAGATCGAAGTCCAGGCCAGGTTTTAGAGATCTGAAGAAGAACCAGTGTGCCTTCTGCAAAGAATTTGGGCACTGAAAAGTTGATTGTCCAAAAGCCAAAGGGAAGAAGAAGGAGTCAAAGACTGAGGCAAACCTTGCACGGGTGGTCAGTACTCAAGCCAGAACCTCACAGGCAGGTGGATCAGACTCGAACTCATCGGTATTCTCTTTCTCTGTCACTACTCCTATCATTGGCTACTCAGGAGATACTGAGTGGATATTGGATACTGGTGCCACATACCATGTGTGCCTGAATAGGGATTGATTTTCTAGCTTTGAGAAGCTAGATGGATGTTCAGTTGTTATGGGCGACGATCATCCATGTACCATGAAAGGTGTAGGAACAATCCAGATCAAGATGTTTGATGGGATGATACGAGAACTGAAGGAAGTGAGGTATGTACCTCAACTTAAAAGAATCTTATCTCTGTTGGAGTTTTGGAGACATTGGGTCTTGTGGTATCAATAAAGGATGGAGTCCTCAAGATGACCAAAGGCTCAGTGGTGGTTCTGAAGGCCGTCCGTCAAAACAATCTTTACTACTTGAAGGGTAGTACTGTTACAGGGCAAGTGGCGACTTCTACCGATTCAGATGATGACTCAACCAGGCTATGGCATATGAGGCTGGGACACATAAGTGAAAAGTCTTTGCAAGCTCTTGCAAGACAAGGATTATTGAAAGGTGCCGGAACCTGCAAGCTGAAATTTTGTGAACATTTCATCGGAAAGAAGACCAAGGTGAAATTCGGCACAGCAACTCATTGCACCAAGGGGTTTCTAAATTATGTTCACACTGATGTTTGGGGACCTACCAAGACTGCATCAATTGGAGGTAACCATTACTTTGTGACTTTCATTGATGATTATTCTAGGCGATGTTGGGTCTATACCATGAAGCACAAAGGGAAAGACCTATAATTATTTGTGGAGTGGAAGAGGAATTTGGAGAGAAGTACGAGAAGGAAAATCAAGGTCCTCTGTTCAGATAATGGAGGAGAATATAGGTCTGATCCTTTCCTTAAGCTATGTCGTAATGAGGGCATAGAAAGGCACTTCACAGTGAGGGAAACACCACAACAGAACGGGGTAGCAGAAAGAATGAACAGGACCTTACTAGAGAAGGTCCGTTGTATGTTATCTAATGCTGGTTTATCGAAGAATTTTTAGGCTGAGGCTTTGGCATATGCTTGCTATCTTGTCAACAGGTTACCTTCGTCTGCGATTGGAGGGAAAACTCCTCTAGATGTTTGGTCTAAAAAAACTTCTCCTGATTATGATTTACTAAGGGTATTTGGTTGTCCAATCTACTCAGTTAAAGAAGATAAGTTAGACCCAAAAGCAAAGAAGGGATTGTTCGTAGGATTAATAAAAGGTACAAAATCTGGGATCCTAAGGATATGAAATTTATTTTCAGTAGAGATGTCACATTTGATGAGGCTTCAATGTTGAAGCCTAAGATCTCTCGGCAGGTGGAGATTGTCAAGACCACAGAAGTATCGCAGCAGGTGGAGAATGATGCTAATCCACCATCTCTAGAAAGTTCAGTATCCTTGAGGATCATGCCTAAGGTGACACAAGGTAATGATCAAGTAGCTGAGGTAGATACTGATGATGATGAGGATCAAGAACAGATCATGGGTGATGTTCCTGATTCCAGTGCAGTTAAAAGACCAAGAAGAAACACGCGTAAACCAGGTTGGCTCACTACAGATATGGTTGTCGCTTATGCTCTTCCGGTCGTTGAAGAGGCAATCCCATCCACCTACAGAGAAGCTGAAATCAGTTCAGAGTCAAGGATGTGGAAAGATGCTATGAAAGAAGAGATGAATTCACTATACAAAAATGACACTTGGGAACTCACAGAGTTGCCCAAAGGAAAGAAGGCGATTGGCTGTAAGTGGGTGTACGCAAAGAAGCAGGGATCTCTAAAAGAAGATATGGTGCGCTACAAAGCTAGAGTGGTAGTAAAAGGCTACGCACAAAGAGAAGGAATTGACTACAACGAGGTATTTCTCCTGTTGTAAAGCATTCTTCAATTCGCATCTTCTTGACTCTGGTAGCACAGTACGAGTTGGACCTTGATTAACTTGATGTAAAGACCGCTTTTCTCCATGGCGATCTGGATGAAGAGATCTATATGTCTCAGCCGACAGGGTTCAAAACTGCAGGAAAAGAAAACTTGGTGTGCAAGTTGAAGAAATCATTGTATGGATTAAAATAGTCCCCTAGACAATGGTATAAGAGTTTCAACAGCTTCATCAGAGGAAAAAGGTACACACGTAGCCATTATGATCCATGTGTGTATTACAACAAGCTACCTACAGGAGAGTATATCTATTTATTATTATATGTAGATGATATGCTTATTCTTCAAAGTCTAGATCTGCAATTGATACAATGAAAAAGGACTTATCTTCTGAGTTTGAGATGAAAGATCTTGTGAAGTAAAGAAGGTGCTAGACATGAAAATCGCATGAGACCGAAAGAGTGGCAAGGTGAGCTTGACAAAAAGGGTATTTGCAAAAGGTATCTCAAAGGTTCAACATCGATAAGGATACAAAATCTGTAAGTACACCACTGGCTCCTCATTCAAGTAAAATGCCATTATGTCTCCAAAGACTATTGAAGAACGTGAGGACATGACTCGCGTCCCATATGCTAGCACGGTTGATAGTCTGATGTATGCAATGGTGTCTACACGATCAGATTTGTCACAAGCTATCTCCATGATTAGTAGGTATATACATGATCCTGGACAGGGTCATTAGGAGGCAGTGAAGTGGGTTCTACAGTACATTAAAGGTACCATAGATGTTGGATTGGTATTCGAGAAGGATTCCACAGGGAAGGAGGAATGTATCGGATATGTTGATTACGATTATGCTGGTGACCTCGACAAACGCCGGTTCACAATGGGGTATGTATTTACATTATCTCAAGCACCGGTTAGTTGGCTCTCTATTCTATAGTCTACCGTTGCATTGTCTACTACAGAGGCCGAGTACATGGCCATGACGGAGGCTATAAAGGAGGCAATTTAGCTTCAAGGATTGCTCGATGACTTGGGATTGAACAGGATCTACTGAAGATCAATTGTGATAGTATGAGTGCTATTTATTTAGCAAAGAACCAGGTGTATCATGCAAGGACGAAGCACATCGATGTCAGGTTTCACTTTGTTTGGGAGATTCTTGATGATGGTGATATTGAGTTACTGAAGATTCACACAACGGAGAATCCCGCTGATATGCTTACCAAGGTGGTGTCAGGAGTAAAGTTTATACATTGTAAAACATTGCTCCATATCTTTCCTGTTGTATGAGCTTGTTGAAGCTCCTTTGGATGAACTACGGATGGCTTGATCCCTTGAGCAGAGTACGTAGGCAGCCACACTGGTGCAGCCACTTTCGAGTCGAGAAATCTTATGCTGGGCTCGGCTTAGATTTGAGAAATCTTTACTGAGGTGGAGAATCGTAGGAAGAGAGAGGAAGTCGAGGAAGTCAATGACGACAAGGTAGCCAAGGCAAAGAAGAAAATGACCGACAGCAGCAGATACCGGTCGACCAGTGTGCACCAACGTGCACAGGCAATCGCGGTCGACCGCCCGGTCAACCGCAGAAGATGAACGGTCGACCGCCCGGTCGACTGACAGACATGGCCTTGCTCTCGGGTTGGAGCAGTCGACCGGGACTTGGGTCGGTCGACCGGCTGGTCGACCGACAGTCGGATCTTTCTAGAATTCGGAAAGCTGTTCTGAATTGGAAACGAGTCCAATAAGGTTTCCAATTCTTCTAGAGTTTCTTGACTATAAATAGAGAGGCAGGGTCCTCTTCATATGTATGCATGATATTGTATTGATATTTTGAATCAATAAAGAACTCTCTCTTCCTTGCCCCGAGGACGTAGGCAATTTACCGAACCTCGTTAAATCTAGTGTTTGATTTTCTTTCTATTGTTTTTCTTGTTCTTACTGTTGGGTAGTACTTCTCCATTGCATCTGTGGCTCAAGGGTTCCTCAAGAGATTGTTGATCTGCGCATAATAAAACTTCTAAACACTTATAAACTCTTTTACAAACTTCAAGTCTTCTTCTTGATCTTGGTATTCTTTTTCATCTTGACTTGATCCAAACACTTGATTCTTTTGACCTTGACTCTTTCTTGAGTGCTTGATATAATTTTTGTACTTGAGTTCTTGAATCAATACTTAATAGTTTTAAAATTTGACTATAAGTCTTTTATCGAAGTTAAACAAACTTACAAGATCTTGAGTAAATATTATAAGATCATTAGTATTATAACTAAATTAGTTAATCATTACCAAAATTAGAGTGAAGAATATTTTGGACAAAATAGAATACCTACCTAATACAGGTACGTGACCTATTTTGAAGAAATTCATGTAACATAGATTATCAATACTTTGCACTGTTTTAGTGACGAGAATGGGTTGAGCATGCTATTTTGTACTCTAACAATGGCGATAGAAGAGAAGACCTCATTTCACAAACAAACTAAAACAAGATTAAAGGCAGGGTACGTCTGTATCTCTAGTCAAAATATACAATAATAGATTATTCTTGAATATTATCCAAAAGATTGAAGTAAAACTATAGAAGTAATAGCTAAATATGATAAAAACATTAGAAAAGAAATAGAGCTACCTTATGATCCTTGAGCAAGAACCTGTTGAGGGTTTTTTCATATTATTATTTTTTTTTTTTTTGGGGTGGCGGTGGCGGGGTGTGTGTCTGTGTGGGTGATGGTTGGGTGTGTGTTTGTGTTTGCTTTGGGGTTTTGGTGTTTGAGTTTTAAAGGCTGTTGCTTCTTACCTGTTGGAGCTCTCGCTGCACTCCACCTCAGTCTGTCCGGATGTAGCATCGACTACTGCAGTAACAATTTCTTTCTTCCAGGTGCTAGCCATAAGTAAATTATACTCGGTTGGAATAATAAAGTTAAAAAAGTTGTCACTGAGCTTACTCATGTATAACCTATCAACAGCTGCAAGTGCTATTCACCGTTTTAAAGCATCAGCATCAGGGTCAACAAGATAGATGGCAAAGTCAGTTATTAACAAAATACGTCTCTTCATCTTTCCAGATCCTGTAAACTTCAAAACGCTGTCTGCAAATAGAACCGAGATTTTTCACCTGCAGATATAATGCATGTTTTCAGATTAGTGATGTAAAATTTCCTCTTATAATTTCTAGAAATCCGAAAGAACTCAGGAAGAGAGAAGACTACGAGGATGGTCCAAAAGCCTGAAACAATGGGTGGAGTTAGAAATATTAAAAAACTTATCGGTACATGAGGGAGAGCTAGGTAACGAAATACATCAACGTTGAGTAAAAGAGACAAGGTTGGATTTTTCTGTGGTTCTTCCTTGAAGGTGACAGATAATTATTAGGAGGTTGCAGTGCTAGCAGAGTGGTTGTTTGTAATCGAGGAAGGTACAGCTTAAAGGCCGTGGGGAGAAGATAAAAGATGAAGTTTTTTAATTCATTGAAGATGGCAAAGAGAGAGAGGAGCATCGGAGGCGGTTTGCATAGACAAGGGATGCAGCAGTAAGAAGCACGTGCAGAGCGTGCATGGCATGCACAACATGCACAAGGAGGAAACAAGCTAGGCGGTCGACCGCGTTGGGAGTGCGATCGACTGACTGGCACTAACAGAGAGTGGTTTTGTTTTCTAGTGCTGGATTTTTGGCTTAGCGGTCGACCGCATGATCGACCGCACATGGAGCCGGTCGACCGGGCGGTCAACTTAGAAGCGATTCTAGCTTCTTTTGAGTTGGTTTCAAAGTTTTTTATGTGAATTTCGTATCCAATTTGGTTCCCTTCAATTGGCGCTCTCCTCTTGCTATATAAGGAGGGTTTCTGTACTCTTATTGGTATTGGTTTTGAATCGATAAGTTGAATTATATTGAGTTCTAGGGTTAATTCGTTTGAGAGAATTATAGGGTAAATTGTGTATATTCTCAATTTGGATACCCAGATCAATTTATAACCCTTATAATTCAGTTGTTTGAATAAGAATCTTCTCCCTTCTCTCTCGAGGACGTATGCAAGTTGCCGAACCTCGTTAAATCATTTACTTCTCGTTTACTCTCTTTGTATTTGTGTTTGTGCACATTGGTTTGTGATTAACTCGGCGTTGGAGCGCTGATTTTGTTGATTGGCATGTCAGTGAATTCTTCCAGGGGCACAACAAAGATGTTTAAGATTCTAACGAGTTTTGAAATATGTTTTCCTGTATAGAAGGGAAGGTGGAAGTTGGAAGAGTCCGCCCTTCAAAATATTCCAGTGCCCTTGAAGTAAGACCAAATCAAAAGGGCCAAGAAGAAAAAACCCGAAAAAAGTCCCATGCATCAGATATCTGAAATAGTAAGCATCAGAAATCTGAAATAGTAAGCTAATTAAAAATTACAAGCTTTAGAAGAAGGATGCATTCACAAAATATTCACAAAGATGACTCGCAAGTTTTAAAAAGATATGAAATAAAGAAAGAACTCAAGTCCGGCTGTAGACAAAGGTGCAAATGAACTTATTTCTGATTGGACAACTGTTAGCCCCAGCCACACCTGACATTTGCAATGCCCTGTTCCAAAATACATTTTACATTAGCCTGACCCAAGCATCAGTGCAATTAAATTAGCTGACTTTATTCGAGCTACGCCACAAGGACAACCATGAAATTGATAATCTGAACAGCATAAACAAATCCCCAAAATATCTTAATATGATTGTCGATTTAAAATATTTTATGCGAAAAAAATAAGTTAATTATCATCCAAGCTGTTGTTAAATGTTAAATAATTGATCCAACGATGAAACTACTATGCATGTGTTCTATGCATGTTTCTGTTTTACTTTGGGTTTTATTCTTTAAATGCAAGGGATGACCTGCATAAATGAAGGGTATGCATCACCAGATGCATATGATATTTTCTAGCTAGGAGATCGAAACACGCGGGAGCTGGCCACATGAGGCATCCTTCTCATAGCAAAGGGTCATTAACAAATGCCGATGTGGAGTAATCCTGTTAAACATCCTGCTCAGGTAGATGAGGGGCATAAATCGAGTATATTCCTGGTAGATAACTGTAACTGTAAGAAGAAGATCTTCACAGGATCCTATGGAGGGTTTTCCATGCAAGAGATGTTGGATAACTGTAGAACTGGATTAATTACCCATATATGCATCTGTCACATTCATTTTCAGGAATATGGGCACATGGTCAAAAATAACTATACCAACCTGAAGGCTAATTATATTTCCTTGAAGCTCTATAAATTTTCCAATTAGTTTGACTGGAACATCCTTTTGGGGTTTTATGATTTGAAGAATTTAAGGCAAGAACAATGTTCAAGCTGGCTGTAAAATTTCTTTACCTAAGGGTAGACAATTTAAATGTAGCTTCTAATTTTACCACCATATTACAAGGTGCTGAGTTATTGTGGTAAGCCTAAAAAGAATGGATAGTCAAGTCATGATCCTAGACAAGGATGACAAATGACGAGCGAAGTGTGTATGCCTGAATTGGGCAAACAAGACTGGTTACCATATTTATGACTTATACAATTTTTTTACGAGTTCTGGCAAGCAATATCAAACTGGGAATATGCCACAATTTGTGTTAGAATGGTGGCTCTTATGTAGGAAAAGAATGACAACCTACAGCTCACGAAAATTCTACGCGAGGGCAAAGCTATGAAGTAAGCAAGGTTCATGAAACTTGTGAAGCTCAATAAGAAAATTTTCAGAAACAATTAGTACATGTGAGTATTATCAGTCAAAAGTCATGGTGAACTGCATCACTGCATTAAATTTTCTAAAGCGTGCTCTGAATGTCAGAAAATCACAAATATTTGTCATCATGGCACCAATGTTTTAAAGAGTAGATAGGAGTTGAATGTTTAAAGAAGGTTCCCAAGAGGTTATCATGACCAAGTTTCACGACTAAATCTGTGGTTCGTCCTTCTTGCGACTATTGCAACTGATATGAACACGACTTATTCTTTAAGCATATAAGAAGATTGCATTGTTTCCCATACGTATTATTCCAGGCTTACAATCGGGCCATAGCTGGAAATGATGTTTTGAGATGTGTGTGGTTGTGTGCACAAAGGTTGTCAGTACCTATCCAGCACTTTGCTGAGGAAAGCTCCCAAAGGTGTAATGCGCTTTTAAAATGTTTCACAAGGACTGCCCAACAAGTCACTTCAACACAACACACACATTGCTATGGATCAATTGACTTCTATTGAGTATCCAGCGTCATACCATGCCTCTTAGGATAAGGCCATTCCTCCAAAAAGTCTCCGGACATAAGAGCTAGACGTCAATCATGATTACTAGACATATCTTGCTAACTTGATGGATTCTGGCTCACTGAGGATGCCCTCAATTACAATGGTCTGCTTGAAGTACCACAGTTAGCTGCCATGGTTTCAGCTGAAAGGCATATTGAAGGAAACTCAAAGTTGGCCATCAAAGATAAGAAAGTTCTTGGTCACTATGTGGCAGAGGGTGAGTGCTGGAACCCCCATAACTATACCTTCTGACTAATACATGTAGGATATTTAACTGAATTAAAACATGCAATAAATATAAATTTTTAAATTTAATGAATTACTTGTCCTAAGCATGTAACTAAAATAAAGAATTAAAAGAAAGCAAAAAACTGGCTTGGGGTTACGTAGTCGTGCAGACGCACTGCCCTAAAAGAAAGATGGCCGGTCTCTCGTCCGGACCTTAAACGTGGCCTCCTCTCCTAACGGTAAAAACTCTTCCGGTAGTACACCAGCACCCAACTCAGGACGATGAGTCAGGCCTCTGCTCAGACAGAGGTTTGTTGCCCTTAAGTGAAAAACAGCATCGAGAAAACACCAAAAACCCGATCGCAAGAACACAGTTATTTTTAGCAGAATATCTGTAAGAAATTTGTGTGGGAGAAAGAAGGTAGATCGATTTCTGTTTTTTGTAAAAGATACGTGCAGAGATAGGGTATTTATAACCCTCTGCAGATCTTTCCGTTTGTAACAGCCCGAGAGAATCTGTGATCATGCGCGAGTGGTTGCAACGTGCAGATCCGATTCTCTTGAACGGGTCCAACTCTACCCGAAAAATCTCAATAGAATTTTTAAATAAAAATAAAAAATAAAAAACCAACAAAATGTAGCAGGTCCAACAAGCCCCTGAATCGAACTGCATTCGTGTCCGCAGGTCGTGGGCGCGCGCCACCCGCACCCGGCCCGGCCCGATTTGGTTCGGCGCGTGTGCGCGCGTGTGGGGATGTGGCCCTTGGCCCAACACTCATAACAATAGGCATGGGAGGAGTTGGTATATATACTACCTAACCTCCCATCTCCTATCCAATGTGGGACTAAACTCAAAGGCAAATAAAAGGGAAACTCAAGTTTTCCCTCCAACTCAAAACACATCCAACAGTCCCTCCCAAAACTTGAGTTTCAGAGAAGATAAAACAAATCAACAATAAATAACAATCAAATCACCAGATCATAAAATACGAATGAAATCGGGCAACATCATACTGTGAATTCGGGACAGGTGGACTACGCCTGGAACCTTCCTTAGTGAATTCATCGCCATCTGAGAGACATAGTGGACTACACTTGGAACTAGCCTCTTTTGCCAGATATTGATAGAATACACACACAGTAAGTCTCCATCTATTGATCGAGCTAGTTGAGCGTTAAAGGCCATGCTCACAATAACCGACTCATGAGAGTTTCTAGGGTCAGCCCTGCCCCCCAACCGCGGCCATCACGGTTCCTCTCACGTAGGTAAGTCCTCCAAGGGTACTACAGCTGGATAGTATACCCTCCACACTACATGCGTTGGACTTATTAAAAGTCAAACTCATCCTTACCTAGCTGTATCATAAGAGCATCGTCACCATAGAGAAGGGGTAGTAGTTACAATACTACATACAGGATATAAACATATCCGGGTCGATGCTCCATATGAGTATCACCTGTCCAGCTTGTTCCTACCACATTGAACCTCTTTCATGGAATCAACTCCCAATCAAGTAGGTTGGGTTCCCGCTGTCGGTGAACTCTACTATGGGCTTAACCCCATCTCCCTCGATGATTCTAGAACCACACTCCTATAAAGACCCTTAATAATTGAGTCAGCAATATTCTTCTCGGACTTTATAAAGTTCAGAAGCACAACTTTGCCCAATAGGCGCTGAACAGATTTAAGTCTGATTTGAATATGTCTGTTCATCTTCTTATTGGTATTATCTTACTTTAGAATCTCAATGGTGGATCTTGAATCAATATGAACTGAGATTGGAAGTATAGGTTTAGGCACCATAGAGAATTCAGATAAAAGATCCTTTAACCATTCAGCTTCAGAGCAAGTTGTGTCCAGAGCAATAAGCTCGGACTCCATGGTGCTCTTGGCAATCACTATTTGTTTGCAGGATTTCCAGACACGGCAGCACCACCGAACATGAATACATATCCGGTAGTAGACTTAACACTATTAGAATCAGTGACCCAGTTGGCATCACTATAACCTTCCATAACATCAGGATATCCAGTGTAAGTCAGACAATAGCCAATTGTGCCTCTAAGATATCTGAAAACTCTCTAGTGCAGTCCAGTGTTCTCTACTAGGGTTACTAGTATATCTACTCAATCTACCTACGGCATAAGAGATGTCAGGCCTAGTCCTGTTGGAAATGTAGAGAAGTGAACCTATTAATTTAGAATATTTCAGTTGAGACACAGGCTCACCCATATTCTTCTTCAAAGCAATTGAAGAATCATAGGGTGTAGAAATAGGTTTAGAGTCATAGAAATCAAATTTATGAAGCATTCTTTCAATGCTATGAGATAGACTCAAAGAAATTCTATTAGAGGTTTTGGATATTTTCATTCCCAATATCATATCAGCAGGACCTAGATCCTTCGTATCAAAGTTTTGGGAAAGATAAGACTTTACTCTTTGGATTGCATCATGAGAAGTTCCAAGGATAAGAATATCATCTACATATAGACAAAGATAATATACTCATTACCAAAGTTCTTAGAATATATGCACTTGTCATGTTCATGGACAATGAATCTAAATTGTGCAATAACTTTGTTAAACTTTTGATGCCATTGTTTAGGTGCTTGTTGAAGTTCATACAATGACTTCACAAGTTTGCACACTTTGTTTTCTTGTCCCTTGGCAATGAATCCTTCTGGTTGGTCCATATAGATTTCTTCTTCAAGATCGCCATACAGGAAAGCAATCTTGACATCCATTTGGTGAATGAACAGGTTATGAATTGATGCGAGTGCTAGAAGGATTCTGATAGAGGAGATCCTGGCAACAGGAGAATATGTGTCAAAGAAGTCAATACCCTTTTGTTGGGTGAAATCCTTGGCAACTAATCTGGCTTTGTATTTGTCGACAGTGCCATCGGGTCGGAGTTTCTTCTTGAAGATCCATTTACAACCTACAGGTTTGCATCCTGGAGGAAGATCAGTGAGAATTCAAGTGTTATTCTCCATTATGGACTTGATCTCACTGTCAATGGCTTCTTCCCAGAAAGGAGATTCGGAAGAGTCCATTGCCTCCTTGAAGGAGCTAGGATCACCTTCCACAAGATAGGTAAAGAAATCTTCACCGAAAGATGTAAAAGTTCTTGTTCTTTTACTCCTTCTAGGTTCAAAATCAGTTACAGGAGGAGAACTAGAAGAAGGGATATCAGAGGTAGAAGGAGTGCAAGAAGGATCACTAGGGATTCTAGACTTGAAAGGAAAGATATTTTCAAAGTAAACAGCTTGCCTAGCTTCAATAATGGTGTTGTTGGATATTTCACTGATCTCAGAGTTAACCACTAGAAATCGGTTAACATTACTATCTAGTGCATACCCGATGAAGATAGCATCAACAGTCTTGGGGCCGATTTTCCTTTTCTTCGGTTCCGGTATTGAAATCTTAGCCAGGCAACCCCAAACCTTGAAGAATTGAATGTTAGGAGTTCTCCCTTTCCAATGTTCATATGGAGTAACATAGGAGTCTCTTTGGGGAATCCTATTGAGTATAAAACAGGCAGAAAGAAGAGCTTCACCCCAAAGGTTTTCAGGTGCACCTGAGCTGAGTAACATGCAATTCACCATGTCCATCAGTGTTCTGTTCTTTCTTTCAGCTACACCGTTGGATTGAGGTGTGTAGGGAGCAGTTACCTCATGTATAATACCGTGTTCTTGGCAGAATTCTGTCATATCATTTGAGGTATACTCCTCCCCACGATCAGATCTTAGAATTTTGATCTTCTTTTCGCGTTGATTCTCAGCTTCGGCTTTATACACCTTAAACCAATCGAGGACTTCATCCTTAAATTTGAGAAGATAGGTGTGACAGAATTTGGAGTAGTCATCAATAAATGTCACAAAGTATCTTCTACCGCCTCGGGTGAGAACTTTGTTTGAGTCACACACATCACTATGAATAAGTTCGAGGGGTTCAGATGTCCTTGTGATAGAAGGAAATGATTTTCGGGTATTCTTACCCTGAACATAGATTTCACATCTAGAAGATGTGTCAAAAGAAGATTTAGGAATGAGATTCAAGTTAATCATTTTCTTGATAGAATTGAAGTTGACATGTCCCAGTCTTCCATGCCAGATATCACAAGTCTCAATGTTTAAAGCAACATGATTAGAAATTTTATTATCAGGAGAATTTATTACATTGAGACGAAAAAGGCCATCACAAACAAAGCCTTTTCCAATGAAGATATTAGACTCGGAGATTACAAATTTATTGGATTCCTTGACAATCCTATAGCCAGCTCTAAGAAGTGAAGACTCGCTGATCAGATTTTTCCGAAGTGTGAGTACATGTAGGACGCCTTGAAGAGTCAGAATTTTTCCTGATGTCATTCTGAGATCAATACGTCCAGTTCTCTTTATCTCTCTAGTAGAGTCATCTGCCAGGCTCACGCTTCCTCCACGCTGTTCCTGATAGGATTTAAATCAGGAGCGATCAGTACAGATGTGAATGTTGGCTCCTGAGTCAAACCACCAGTCCGATGAGAAGGTGATAGAGTTGACAATTGGAAGAGAAGAATCTAACCTAAAAGAGTTGGAGTTCAGTTCCACCATGTTGACCTTGTGCCCGCCATTTACTCCATTTCCTCTCGGTTGGGATCTGACAGGTTCTTTCTTCCGGTTGAAAAATTGAGACGCTATGTGATTCGTTCTTCCACAGACGTAGCAGAATCTTCCATCAGTCTTCATGCCAAAGGTTTTGGGTTTGAAGGAGGAAGATTGAGAAGGTTTGAAAGAGGAAGAATTTGCATGGGGAGAAGAATGAAAATGATTGGGTTTTTTGAACTTCTTGCCCTTGGGATTCATAAATTTTCGCTTAGGCTTATCCTCCACCAAGTTCACTTTAGCTTTCATTTCTGACTTGGTTTTAGAGTTTTGCCTATACTGATCTTCTATGCGAATCGCTTTTAGGGCTTGAACAAGGGTTAGGTCACCTTGTTTATGACGGAGATCTCCAGCAAAGGTTGACCAGGAAGGAGGGAGTTTGTCAATAAGACAAGACACCTTATAATCATCAGAGAATTGATTTCCTTTCGATTGAAGGTGTCGGATATAGTCTTGAAATTCATGAAGTTGATCATTGATAGGTTTACTATCAGTCATCATGAATTTATTTAAGGAGGAGGAGGTGAATCTTTCGATTCCAGCATCATCGAGGTCATATTCATCCTCGAGAGCTGTCCATAGTTCTTTAGCACTCTTATATTCATAATAAATGTCATATAGAGTATCAGAGAGTGCACTAAGAATTCTATGGAGACAATGGTAGTTAATTTCCTCAGGTTTTAAATAGATGTAGGAGGAAGGAGTTGTAGGAGGAGTTTCAACAGGAGAAGATCCAACAGATGAAGGTTTAGAAGAAGGTGCAGAAATGGAGTCATCTATGGCTGATATGAGACCTAAAGTGGTTAACCAGTACTTCATCTGTTTTGCCCATCTCTTAAAGTATGTGCCGGAGAATTTCTCCGATTTGACACTCTTGGAATGATCAGGGTTGGCCATAGTGACGGGATGTGCTACCTGAATTCTGTATTTCAAAATTATTTTGATAATGTCAGAATTTAGTTTATATTGGTAGCTTTTAGATTATGGTTTGCAGAATAAAATAATGTATAGTCTTTCTTTAATTATGTGTCAAATAATTCAAGCAAGATATAACAAGATATAGAGTTGTCCTTTGATTTTTTTTTTAATTCAAAATTATAAAAACAATAATTTCTAAAAGGTTATTCCAATTAAATTTTGAAATATACTAACAAGAACTAATTAATAATTGACTTGCACGAATCAATAATCCTTAGAACAAATTGCATAAAATTGGACAATTTAAATTAGACAATTTTTATTGCAAGAAGCAGTTAATTAAACTGATGCATGCATGTAAAATCTTGCAATAAGAGTTTATAATATATTTATTTATTTATATATATATATATATATTTAAATAAGACAAGATTTAAATAATTTAAATTATCTTGTAAAATATTTTCTTTTGTAACAAAATTAATAAGATGTTGTAATGAAAACAAATGATTAAAGTTTGTAATGAAAGAATTTGGCCTTATAATAATTACTAAATATAAAGTTGTAATGAATAAAGTTATTCACATTTTCTAGGATCTTATATTGAAATATTTGGCCTTGTAATAATTAGAACAAATAGATTTTGTTTTGTAATAAATTAAAAGAGATTAAAATTAGATCAGATCTAAGGAATCTTACAACAGGATAACTTACAACAGTATGTTAAGATAAGATCTAATTAGTTTGGAAAGATCAACAGTATGTTAAGATAAGATCTAATTAGTTTGGAAAGATTTAATACAATAATTTTGCAATGAAAAATTTAATGCAAATCTTTTCAGGATAAATGAAAATTTTAATGCAAATCTTTTAAATAAATTGGTAAGAACTTATAAGATATGAACTTATAAGATATAAACTGTAATAATGCAAATTTTTCCTTTTAAGATTTTTTTAATAATTGTTTTAAATAATTATCTTTACTTGCAGGGACTGTTTTTATTTTAATTGCATGAAAATTATCAATTGCATAAAACAGACAAGTAACTTTATTGCATGAAATAATTCTCTAAATTTAATTGCATGAATTATCAAGATCTTTCTTCTAGACTGTAGGATATTTAACTGAATTAAAACATGCAATAAATATAAATTCTTCAAAAAAGAATTAAAGAATTAAAATAAAGAATTAAAAGAAAGTAAAAAGCTGGCATGGGTTGACGTAGTCGTGCAGACGCACTGCCCTAGAAGAAAGATGGCCGGTCTCTCATCCGAACCTTAAACGTGGTCTCCTCTCCTAGCGGTAAAAACTCCCCTGGTAGTACACCAGCACCCAACTCAGGACGATGAGTCAGGCCTTTGCTCAGACGGAGGTTTGTTGCTCTTAAATGGAAAATAGCGTCGAGAAAACACCAAAAACCCGATCGCAAGAACACAATTATTTTTAGCAGAATATCTGTAAGAAATTTGTGTGGGAGAAAGAGGGTAGATCGATTTCTATTTTTTATAAAAGATACGTGCAGAGATAGGGTATTTATAACCCTCTGCAGATCTTTCCGTTTGTAACAGCCTGAGAGAATCTGTGATCATGCGCGAGTGGTTGCAACGTGCAGATTCGATTCTCATGAACGGGTCCAACTCTACCCGAAAAATCTCAACAGAATTTTTAAATAAAAATAAAAAATAAAAAACCAAAAAAATGTAGCAGGTCCAACAAGCCCCTGAATCGAACTGCATTTGTGTTCGCAGGTCGTGGGCGCGCGCCACCCGCACCCGGCCCGGCCTGGCCCGATTCGGTGCATGTGCGCGCGCGTGGGGATGTGGCCCTTGGCCCAACACTCATAACAATAGGCATGAGAGGAGTTGGTATATATACTACCTAACCTCTCATCTCCTATCCAATGTGGGACCAAACTCAAAGGCAAATAAGAGGGAAACTCAAGTTTTCCCTCCAACTCAAAACACATCCAACAATACAGCCAACCGCCAAGGCGGCTGCATAAAGCTTGTGATTCTGATGGTGAAAATAGTTTCTTATGAGAAACATGCTCAGGTTCTGGCAACTGAAAAACACGTTATTAAAGGGAAGAAGGCGAGTTTGCTAAATAAAAATATACACTATCATGGTCATGTGAAAAATAGAATAAAGATCAGGTCTAATCTGATGAAATTGATATGCTCTGATACCATTGTGTGTATAACCGAAAATATCATACTTACTGTGATACCAATAGTTGGGAGATACAAAGATCCCCACCGACGACCTCAAACACGTCACGAGATCGATTACCTCGAGCACACAAGGTGAATACTCTTGTGTCATTAAGAGAAAAGTTAGATCTTTTTGTATCAAGCTTATTAATAAAGCTCTCTCAAGTTCTCTCTCCGTGAACGTAGGTCAAGTTTGGGCCGAACCACGTTAAATTGTATATTCTTCTTCTTATATCTTTTCATATTCATCTTGTGTGCTCGAGGTAATTGATCTCATGGCGTGCTTGAGGTCGTCAGTGGGGATCTCTGTATCTCCCAACTATTAGTATCATAGTAAGTATGGTATTCTGAGTTATGCGCGCAACAATTGGTATCGGAGCATATCAATTTCGTCACAACAAATTTAACCTTGGCCCTAAGGAGAGGGGGCAAGGTTAAATTTGTTGTGATGAAATTGATATGATCTGATACCAATTGTTGCGTGCATAACTCAGGATACCATACTTACTATGATACCAATAACTGGGAGATACAGAGATCCCCACCGACGACCTCAAGCATGTCATGAGATCGATTACCTCGAGCACACAAGATGAATATTAAAAGATATAAGAAGAAGAAGTACACACAATTTAACGTGGTTCGGCCCAAACTTGGCTTACGTCTACGGGGAGAGAACTTGAGAGAGTTTTATTAATAAACATGATATAAATAGATCTAACCTTCCTCTTGATGACACAAGAGTATTCACCTTCCCCTTGAATCTACGCCTAGATTATAAGAGTATACCTTCTCTCTATGCACCTTCACCTTACTCCTCTCTTTCTTGACCTTTTAGGGCCTTCTTGATTTTTTAGGGCCTTACATTATTTTTCACCACCACTTTCTTCTGCTCTTCTGCTCCACCTAAATCTTAGGTTACAATTCTTTATTTATAAGATTTTACAATACAACTTATATTTAGACTATAAGATGATATTGGCCCATTAAATGCTTGAATAATCTTGATCAATCCTATTAGGAGTTGATCTCAGAAACAAATCTTCATTGAATAGGAATTGAATCTTATTCATACTCCTCCTAAAAAGGAAACTCGCAATCGCCTGAAAAGAAAACTGTTTCACCTTGATTTGCTTCTTCTACTTCAAGGCATCGTCTTCTCCAACTCAATTGAATTTCCTTGGACCATCAACTCCTATTGAAAAATAAGGCAAAATCCTAGCAATCTTAACCTTGACTTGCTTTTCAAGCATTTAGCAAAACAACTTGAGATTTTGGATTACTATCTTAAGTCTTTCCTTGGTTATAACCATGTCGTGAAGCTTTTAACCTTGCCCTTGCTCTCCGGGGCCTTTAGCAGATTTACCACCATGCCTTGGGCCATCTCGGGTCTTACCCGAATGCACTCTTTTTTTAGTCGTCCTGCAACACTTAGACTTGTTGCAATTTCCTTGAAACTCCACCTCGAAGTGAGCTCCCTTCAAGCTTTTCATTGAAACTCATTGACCTAGTTTCTTTCTCTTAGCTTGCATTGCGTCACCTCCGCCACCAGAAAATTTTGCTTTGTGACATCTTCCCGGCCATGGGGCCCTCACTGATCTTGAGACAATCCACCTCTAATTCAGCCATGGTCTAACCAACTTTACACAAATATTGTCAAGGGCTTATCGTGTCATGGTCTTCTACCTATCACTTGGTGATAATCCACCTTCCATTGATGTTTTAACCTTGAGAATTACCGTTTTCACATAACTGCCATGGTCTTACCGAGCCTTTTCGCCACACACTGCCATGATGTTTCTTCCATCAATCAGGGCTACCATCCACCACTGTGTTGATGTTTGTCAGATCTATTACTCTGCTATTGATGATCTTCAAACCTGATAGATCCACCAATGCCTGTAATAATCTCACCGTGTCACAATTAGCCCATCGTAACTTTGACCGTGATCTCCGTCGATTCCTTTAACAGATCTGTACAGAACATGCATCAGATATTGGAATCTTCTCGATCTACACACACCATTGCATCTAGAATGTTGGAAAATAAAGGGTTCGATACCTTAATCATCTAAATCTGACTACAGTTGCACGATCTACCTTCTGATCAATCTCGTTTGTTGATCGTCTTCATCACCCTCCGCTGTTTTTCCTTTGACTTGCTGTCACAGCGAGGCTCCATGGGATGCCTTGTATAATGCCTCGTCCGTCATTGGCGATGATACGATCATTGTCGCTGCATCTACCGTGTTTAGACCTGAGCATCATTGAGCCTTGACGACTCCATCTTGATCAATATACTCCAAAAGTCATCGATCTTTATCTTAAAACAAACCTGAACTTTTTTGTTGTTTTTTCATCTTGATGCCTCCACTTAACTCCATCTACTTGACATCTTCTTCTTCATCTAGAGCACTCGAGTCTTGAACGAACACCATCAGCTCTGACACTATTTGTTGTGACAAAATTGATATGCTCTGATATCAATTGTTGCGTTCATAACCCAGGATATTATATTTACTATGATATCAATAGTTGGGAGATGCGGAAATCTTCACCGAGACCTCAAGCACGCCATGAGATCGATTACCTCGAGCTCACAAGATGAATATTAAAAGATATAAGAACAAGAGCATACAACTTAACGTGGTTGGCCCAAACTTGGCCTACGTCTACAGGGAGAGAACTTGAGAGAGCTTTATTAATAAACTTGATACCAAGAGAACTAACCTTCCTCTTGATGACACAAGAGTATTCACCTTCCCCTTGAATCTACGCCTAGATTACAAGAGTATACCTTCTCTCTATGCTCCTTCACCATACTCCTCTCTTTCTTAACTTTTTAGGTTCTTCTTGGCTTTTTAGGACCTTACATTATTGTTCATTATAACTTTCTTCTACTCTTCTGCTCCACCTAATTCCTAGCTTACAATCTTTTATTTATAGAATTTTAAAATACAACTCCTATTTGGATCATGAGATGATCTTGACCATTGGATACTTGAAGAATCTTGATCAATCCTATTAGGAGTTGATCTCCTTGATCTAGAAGGATTCTGGACCCTTTAATCTTTAGAAACAAATCTTCATTGAATAGGAATTGAATCCTATTCATACTCCTCTTGAAAAGGAAACTCGCAATCGTCTGAAAAGAAAACTGATTCATCTTGATTTGCTTCTTCTCCTTCAAGCCATCGTCTTCTCCAACTCAATTGGATTTCTTTGAACCATCAACTCCTCTTGCAAAATAAGGTAAAATCCTAACATATCCAACTTACCAAAACCCCGAACAAAAGGCCATAAAAGTGAGCGCACAAGATGAAGAGACACTAAGGGAAGGCTATATACTAAAAGTCCTATAAAAGGTCACCATTAAAAGGCTTGATAGTTTTCCTGTCTAGCTATTTTATATGTAAAAGATGAACAATGTCACTTCAGAATTTCTTTAGCTTATTTGGATGACAACACTCCTCCCTGCCTCTATTGCTTTCCCTTCTTTTGTCATCTGGTGAGGCCAACCAAAACAGAAGGAAAGTAAATGATGTTGTAACAAATCGGCGCTCTGATACCAATTATTACTCTCAGGATCGATATTTGTGAAACTTGACAATATGATGATACTTGAAAAATAAAAACAGATGTAAAGCAAACTAGCAATACCTACACAAAAGAATAATAAGAAATAACACGAGAATTTTACGTGGTTCAGCCCAAACTTGGGCCAACGTTCACAGAGAGAATACTTGAGAGAGCTTTATTAATGAACTTGATACAAAGAGATTTAACATTATCCCACAAGAGTATTCACATTCTCCTTGAATTTAGACCTAAATTATAAGAGGATACCTTCTCTCTATGCGCCTTCACTTTGCTCCTCTTTTTCTTGACTTCTTCTGATCTCCTTTACTTGATATTGATTTACAATGCTGGATTACAATCTTTATTTATATGATTTTATAATACAACTTCTATTTGGCCTATGAGATGATCTTGATCGTTCGATGCTTGAAGAAACTTGATCAATCTTATTTGGAGTTGATCTCCTTGAGCTAGAAAAATTTTAAATCCTTCAATATTTAAAAACAAACATTTATTGAATAGAATCTGAATCATATTCGTACTCTTTCAGAAAAAACTTGTAATTGCCTGAAAAGAAAACTGCTCCATCTTTTACTTTTTCTCCTTCAAGTCATCCTCTTCTCAAACTCAATTGGATTTTCTTAGACCATCATCTCTTCTTAAAAATAAGGAAAACTCTTAACAGACATATTCAACAGGATTCTTGCCAAGATACAAGAAGGCCAACTGTTTGCCAAGAATGTATTAAACATACAAAGTCTAGGTCCATTTGATCCTGCATTCGTTGTTAATTCACCAGGTTCACACCAAAGTGTGGTTGTCCCTTGTAGCCATAAAGGTGACTCATAAGTAATCCTATTGCATGCCAAACTATCATCATCAATATCATCTAAAGACATTTGGATCCAATTCAATGAGTTCGTATAAAGTCCTTTATATAGAGATTTGTGTAGCTATGATTTACAGGAGATCAAAAATGGACTAAATGACTAGTGTCAAAGTTTGAAAAGAACCTAATAACTTCAACTAAAAGCCCCCAAGATGGATCAAATGACCACAATCGTGCTACCTTGGGCAGGTTTTATCATAAGTAACAACAATGTTACAAGAGGGTAACACTGAGGCCAAAAAACTAGATGATTATTCCCATAAAAAATTAAGGTTCATCACCGGCTTGAAAGGGTTTGTGTCACGCCCCATTTCCCAAAATACGGATAAATAGAGTCGTGATGAGAGTCGGCGACATATATACGCGAGGAGAATACCTCACGTATACAAGCTAAGCCTAAAGTAACCAGAATAAGCTATAAAAATTTACTACAGTAAATCAATATCATTGCAATAACACATATAAATATCAAATAAATACTTCAAATAAGTCTACAAATATGAACCAGGTCAATCTCAAGATCAAATCAAGTCACAGTCTAAGGTGTATGATAACTAGCTTAGAATCAAAAGTAATAATCCTCCACGCATGTAATGTTGTTGATAAACACTCATATGAACTAACTAAATAGGATGAGTACTAACTGATGTCTCATGAAGGAATACAGGTAATCACACTAATAAAATAAGTCAGATGATCATATGAAATGATACAGGTAACTGATAATAATAAATAAAAAAAATGATACAAGAGCAAACACTCATAAATATCATCTCAATAAATTTTAGTAGCATAGTCTGAATTAATGTTATACAGTAATCATGTAGATTTATTATTAAGAATAATGGACTTTATTACATGCAGAAATAGATAAATATATTACAAGAAGTACATGTAAGTAATTTTCAAAACTATAAAATTTCTGAATACTAGAAAACTAGCTTAATCATATACATCCCCATTATAGCATGATTACCTGACTAAATAAACTCACTTATCACAAAATTCTTGTTTAACTGAAAGAGGAAAAGAACACTCATATGAACTCGATCACAGGTCCAAAGCACTGAAACCCTAGGATCCTGATAAATCTACATAGTTCATTTCAATAGAATTGTTAGATTTAAAAGGATGTTCTACTTGAGAGTTATAAGAGGTTTTAATCTTGATTAATTGGTTTTGAATTGGGAACATGGTCCTCTAGATTAAATGAAACTAATAGGTTTAAAGTAAACCAATTTCTAATTTTTATTAGATTTTCAATATTCTTTATAACATTAAACCCCTTAACGGGTCTGAATTTATCATTAATGGAAATTGACTTTAAAGTGTGTGATTTAAGTTAATTTATATTTCTATTCATTTATAAATTTTATTGTAGATTGTAGATGTGTTATAGACTGTTATTTATATTTTTCTCTATTTTTCTATTATTTTTAACTAATTATTTTAATTATTTTCTTACAGGTTTATGTCTGGATTTTGAGTTCTGTCATATGGATCTGGGTCCAGGAGATGCAAGCCCATGCAGAACTAGGCTAGAAAGCAGGCTAGTGGGCCCAAATGCATGAATTTTTTTTATAGAGAACAGTGCACAGTGGGCTGCCCAACCTGTAGCCCAGGCCCGGCCCAAGCCAGGTCGGGTCTGGCTGCAATTTTTTTTTTTTTTAAATAGAGTTGTGCACAGTGGGCTGGCCCAGCCTATTGTGCACCCAAGAGCACAGACCTGGGTGCGGTCTGCACCCGGGTGGCCAACACAGACCCACTTGGGTCTGTGCGATAGAGAGCCCTGCTCTCGGCTCTCGGCCAATGGCCAAGAGCAGGCCAATCTTTTTTTTAGTTATATAAGTAGATATCTAGGTGACATTATCAATAGATTTGATTATTCTTATTGATGGTAAAACATGTGAGAGTTTAGTTGGTATTGATGATTAACTTGGTTGGAGATTCTTTATTAAAAGAACGAGATCTCGGACTTAGACTTGTCAGTAGACTCGTGAGTTGGAGTTGATCTTGGGTTGAGGAGTAGATGTAGATTAGTTTGACCTAACCTGATACATGTATATATATACTTAATTGACTAGTTACTTAGATTTCTGGATCTTGTGTTTGAAATTAAGGGTTTTCTTGAGAGTGTATATTGATCTTAATCAGTTTTGATAGCGATGACTTTGAAGATCTGAGCTGATTGTATATTTTTGCTTGGATTATTCTACTCATGCTGGCATGTTATTACTCATCTTGTACATCATGATTTATCTGAAAAATTTGACTTATTATACATGACATCTACTTGATAACTGTATTGTCCATGTTACCACAGTTTCTGGGAAAATACTGTTACACGGTAACAACACTCTCATGTTATATTTGTTACATGTCCTATTATACTGGTATCATGTTCACTGATATTATATATCCTGTTATACCGGTATCCTGATTACACATGTTGACGTTGTTACTGTGATTATCACTAAATTATCTCAGTGATCTAAGTAACATGCACATTAAATAATCTTGATAAACTAATAACATGACAGTAAACAACTTATACTGGGATTAGAGAAATTGATGGAGGAGACATTATCTGTACTTTGGGTGGACCTAAGATATAGGTTGCGCAGTCGAAAGAGGGTTTCACTGCAGGTTCCCGTGGGGTGACTGACACCCTGTCCTATTCCTGTTCTTGTTACATGTTACTTGACTACCTTGCAGTAGGGTCTGGTTTAGCGCCAGGAGTCGGACCGTGGTCCCGGATATGCACGGGACCCACCTAAAACACATACAATGTTTCTAACTGATCAGTTTCAATAACTTAAGACCTTGATTGACATGAGTAATAGGCGTAATATGAAATTTTATAGTTTTCAAAATTACTTACATGTACTTCTTGTAATATATTTATCTATTCCTGTATGTAATAAAGTTCATTGTTCTTAATAATAAATCTACATGATTACTGCACAACATTGATTCGGACTATGCTACTAAAATTTACTGAGATGATATTTGTGAGTGTTTGTTCTTATATCATTTTCTTATTTATTATTGTCAGTTACCTGTATCATTTCATGTGATCATCTGACTTATTTTACCAGTGTGATTACTTATATTCCTTTATGAGACATCGGTGAGTGCTCATCCTATTTAGTTATTCATATGAGTGTTTATCAACATCATTGCATGTGTGGAGGATTATTACTTTTGATTCTAGACTAGTTATCGTACACCTTAGACTGTGACTTGATTTGATCTTGAGATTGACCTGGTTCCTATTTGTAGACTTATTTGAGATATTTATTGGACATTTATATATGTTATTGCAGTGATATTGATTTATCGTAGTAAATTTTTATGGCTTGTTCAGGTTACTTTAGGTTTAGCGTGTATGCGTGGGGTATTCTCCTCGTGTATATACATCGTCGACTCTCATCGCGACTCCGTTTCTTGATATTTAGGAAACGGGGTTTAACAGAGTTTTCTTGGTATCACCAAGTTTACTCAAAGAAGATCTAGTTCATATATGTGACCTGATACATGTTATATTTACACTGCAATATAGATATATAATATTAACACAATGATATGAGTCCACTTGAGAATCAATCGTCCTTTCTTTCTAAATCCATTCTTTGAATCTCTTGATGTCTCTGATTTCAGCATTCCTTCCAGAGCGATTTGTATTTTTCTTATTGATTCTTATATTTCATCTTTGTTCTATTCTCCTGATTTTAACTCTTGGACCTGGCCTTTGGACCCGATCGATAACAGAAATCAGAGCACGCAGCAGAAATGGGTGGGCCTATAATGCACAAAGAAACGATGTGGAAGGCGAGAAGACAACATTAACAATTAATATTAGTTAGTTCCCTTGATTTTCTCAATTTGCTTGATATCTATTTCTTAACTTTAATCTTCTATTCATTCCCCGCTTTATTGAAATTTTGAGGACGAAATTTTTGTTAAGGTGGGTAGAATGTAATATCCCCTATTTAATAATATTGTATTATTATTTTTAAATATTTACCTGATTCTACCTGTTATCTTATTATTATTAATTAACTTGATTTAGTATCATTATTAGTACTATTATTATTTATGACTTATAACTCTTATTGCCTATATTTAATTATATAATTTTATATTAGGAGGTTAAATAAATTTACATGTAAGCTATTATCATAAATTGTTATTTCAATTGTTAATATTTGTTTACATAAGTTGTATTAAGAGATTAATTATCATTGGTGTGGTTTCCTAATTATCTTAATTATTTTAAATTATTATTAATAGGTAGTTGTTCTTGATTACAATTATTACTATTGTTGCTATTATTATTAGTATTATTATTGTAATTATTATTGTTGTTGTTAACTATTATTATGACATTGTTAATCACTATTGGTAGTTTTATTATTTCATTTCAAGCACAACCAACTCAGCCCATTCTCCTTTTTTTTCATTTCTTTTCCATTTCATGCTAAGCCCATGTGAGCCAAGCTCACTTTCTTATTTTTCATTCATTTTCTTCTTCTTCTTTTTTATTAAAGCTCAAAACTAAGCCCGCAAGCCTACTCTCTATTTTCTTATTCTTCATATTCTTTGTTTCTCTTAGCTAAAACCCAAATATAAACTTGGACCAAAGCTCAATCCTATTTCTTTTTTCTTTTCCTTTACATGCACATGAGCCCAGCCCAATTCAAACCTAAGCCCACTTTACTCAACATCAAATGTTATCCATATAATTCTAATTCAAATCCTATATTAACTAACATCAAATCCTAAATCATCTACTGCATCCTATAATCTTAATTAATCCTAATCTTATAACAAATCCTATCCATGTAATTCAAATTCATACCCGAACAATAATATTCTTATCTAAACTACTAAATCAAGCAATTTAAACCTAACTGAAATTCAGATTTTAAAATCTCTAATAATCAATATAAAAATTTAAACTTCTTATCCTTCTTCTATCGGAAAAGAAAACCCTAACCTAAACTCTCCCCATTTTCCTCTCCCCTTTTCCTCAAGTGAATCGTGAACAACAGGATCTCGTAGCGCAGAGATTGAGAAGCAAGCAAGGGGAACAATTCAAGTGAGTAATTATTTTTTTTTTCATCATTTAATTTGGTATAAATATATTATTAACATCATGTCTACACAATAATTATCCATGATTTATTTTATACATCAAAACTCAATTAAAAATCCAACAAAAAATATACATGAGAAGATACTAACATATATCTTAATTGCATAAATTTTTGGAATTCTATTACAAATATATTCTCCAAAAAAAAAACTAGGGCTCTCTACCGCACTGACCCAAGTGGATCTATCCAGGCCACCCGGGCACAGACCGCACCCGGGGCTGTGATCTTGGGTGCACAGTGGGCCGGCCGGCCCACTGTGCACAACCCCATTTTTAAAAAATAAATTTGCAGCTAGACCCGACCTGGCCTAGGCTGGCCTGGCCTGGGCTGGGCTGCAAGTTGGGCAGCCCATTATGTACTGTTCTCTATAAAAAAAAATTCTGCAATTAGGCTCACTGCCTGCTTTCCAGCCCAGCTCTACATGGGCTTGCATCTCCTGGACCCAGACTCACATGGCAGAACCAAAATCTAGACACGTTAACCTGTAAGAAAACAATTAAAATAACAAATTTATAATAATAGCTTACACGTAAATTTATTTAACCTCCTAATATTAAATTATATAATTAAATATAAGCAATAAGAGTTACAAGTCATAAATAATAATAGTACTAATAATGATACTAAATCAAGTTAATTAAAAATAATAAGATAATAGGTAGAATCAGTTAAATATTTAAAAATAATAATATAGTATTATTAAATAGGGGATATTACAGTTTGGTTTTGAGATTAAATAAGTGCCTATGAACCTTAATTCAAGGAATAATGAGAACCTTGTCTTAATTTTGTTAGCCTTAAGGCCATCACTCTAGTTTTGATGATGATTAGTTATAATACTAATGATCTTATATTATTTAAGATACATATTTAATCATGATCATGATTTGATATTTAACTTCATCAATAGACTCAAGTCAAAATTTGAGGCTGATAAGTGTTGAATCAAGATCTCAAGCATAAAAATTACATGTAGCACTCAAGAAGGAGTCAAACTTAAAGAAATCAAGTTTAGATCGAGTTAAGATGAAGAGGAAGATCAAAATCAAGAAGAAGACTTGTACATATATGTTTGTAAGTTTGTTTAAATTCTTATAAAAAGTAGTGTAGACTTGAATGCTCAAGCTCACGCACACAAAGTTTTTGACAAGGATTTGATGAGTTTCATTGAATATGAATTTGTGGTTTAAAGTTTGGCTTTATCAAAAGTTTAATTTATGAAAAAATTCTCAAAAATAAGTTTATATTAGTTTATATATGTATTGGAGTTGTCCATACATATTAAAACTTCAAAAGAGTTTTAATAACTTTTTTTGTGTTTTATACAAATTTGAAAAAACTTGTTTAAATTTAAAGTTTAGCTTTTATACAATTTTGTTTAAAAGAGTTTATATTTCAAAATGAATTTGAAATCTTTAAAAAAAAAGTTCAAAATATTTGAAATATATTTTGATTTTGAATCAAATATATTAGTGCTCAAAAGTATTTACATGAACTTATTTTTGCAGAAATTTATTATGCTTTTTAAAAAGATTTTAAAGACAAAATCAGAATGTGTTTTTGACCTAAGGCTAGTCGATCGGGCAGTCAACTGAATATATCAAAAGCCATTGACTTGTGCACACGGTCGATCTAGCAGCTGACCACTCTACAGAGACTGGTCGACAACAGTTTTACACTAACACCCTTCTAGTAATTTGACTATAACTTTTTACACTAATTTTCAATTGATGTGATTTAAATTGAATTATAAAGATAACTTCAAGTGGTCCTATTTTTTTTAGTCATTTCCAAATTCCCATTTAAGGTATCAAATATTGGTTTTAAGTCAGCCTATGTGCTAAAAATAGTTTTTACAGTTTTTCAATTTGACACCTTTCAGTATTTTGATCATATATTTTTAATCCAATCTCTGATTGATTTGATTCTTATTTAATTTGAAAGATAACTTAAAAATATACAAATTAATATCTAATAGGTATTTCAAGGTTCCAACTTTTTTGACTTCCAAAAATGGACTTTAAGTTGACCTTTTACTCAGTCACCAGGCAGTTGACTGTGGTTCCAACGACTAGAAAACTAGCCACGGTCGACCATGCCAGTTGACCTCCCTGAGGATTTGCTGTCTTTTTTGGAGTTGTTTAGCAGCTATTTTTTGGTTTAAACTTTCGTAATCAATCTCCAACGGCTATATTTTGTTCTTAATATTTTTAAACATGTTTTTAATGACCAGATTTAATTAACAATCGTCATATTCTATTTTTCTATAAATAGGAGTTATTATATAGATTTTTTTTAAAAAATAAAGTTTTCAAGTGCTATTCTTTTCCCATATTTGTGAGAAAGTTTACAAAAGTTTTCTTGAGTTTTCAACTTTCAAATCTCTGAGTTTTTCTCACACAAGCTTGAGCCAGTCTTTTCTATATCTATTCTATATGAATCCTTGTTGTGAGAAAAGTTTTATTTGTGACCAAGAGTCTTGATCACTTGTTCTTTCCTTGTATTGAGAGTGATTTAGATGTTGCGGCCTCAAACAAACTTGCGGGTTCGTGTGAGTAGTTCTTGCGGGAACGAGTGTGGGATTTGCGGGTTCGAGAATTCTTAAGGAAACTTGTAATGATGGGTGATCTTGTGAGATCGAGCTAGTAAAAATCTTTCATTGCGGTGAAAACAGAGATGTAGAGCAAATTGATCGAATCTCGAAACATATCTCAGTGTTTGCGGTTGCCTTTTTCTCTCTCTTAACTCTACTCACTCTAATTTATATCTTGCATGCTAATTACTTGTGCCCATCATTACATGCTTGATATTGCTTGTGCTTAATTGTCTATTTAATATTATTTATATGCTTTTATTACTTTAGAATTAAAATTTTAATTTTTTGCATTTGATTAGCACATTACAAATTCACCCCCTTCTATGTGATTACAGATTTGGTAGATATGTAGACTGATATTGAATTTTGATTATTGTTTGGCACATTGAGTTTAGCCCAGTAGTATATACCTTCTCTTTACTACTCGCTTCCTTCTTACTTTGGTTAACTTTTATCCACTTACCTCTACTTGAATTGTATCTACTAGACTTATTAGGAAAATTCATTTGATTCTTTCAAGCAAAATCATTTTTGTTTTTCAAAGAAGAAGCTAAACATCAACTTGATTAAAAAGTTATTTTTTCTTTTTCAAGATCAAAAATAATTTTATCCTTTGTAGAAATAGCATCATTCATAAAAAAAATTAAATCACATAATTTAAATTCACAAAAATCATGCAATTTCTTAAGAGTAGAAATATATTTAGCCAGCTTCTTATATTCATGATTAAGTTCACAAAATGCATTTTCTAGTTCATCATATATAACAGGCTCTTCAGAATCGGAATCAGATTTTATCTCATCGTCATTTGTTATGAAACAAACATTGGGGTTGTGGAGAACAAGTTAAGCAGATCCGTTGTCGCTTAGCTCCGACTCATCCTAACCAACATATACAGCCTTATTCTTCTTGAAGTTTGAGTACCTCTTGGTCTTCTCCTTTTGCTTAGGGCGATTCTTTGCATGTGCCCTAGTTCACCACAATCAAAGTATTTTTCTGAATTATAAAAAAAAACTTGTTAGAATATTTTCTTCTAAAATTATTGTTCTTCCTTACCAACTTTGACATCCTTCTTGATTGATGTCGACGTCACTTCCATCTGATGAATGTTGATCTCCTTTGAATGCAATCGTCTTTTTTTGGAAGAAGACTCCTCCTTTTCCTTCTCTTTTTGTTTCTCATTTTCTTTGAGTTATACTTTGTACGCCTTCGATTTACCAATGAGAGAATCAATGGTAAGTTTGGTGAGATCATTTGCTTCCTCGTTTGCCGTAGCCTTTGGTTCCCAAATCAACATAAGAGATTGTAGGATCTTGTACTTCAATTCCTGATTTGTATAAACATTGTCAAGAGAATGCAATGGGTTAACAATATTAGTGAAACGTATAAACATTGCATCAATAAACTCATTTTTATTCATTTTAAACAATTCATATTCACAAACCAAACTGCTTATTTTGGATTCATTCATTTGGGGTGTATCCTCGTGAGTAATGCATAATTTTTCTAAAATATCAAAAACAGTTACACAAGTATAAACTCTGTTGAACTCATTTAGTGTGAGTCCACATTGAAGAGCATCCATAGCCTTCACATTGAGCATTACCAACTTCTTTTCCTCATCTATCAAAGCTCGACCTATGGGTTCAATAAACTTTTTTAAGACAACATTCAAGATATTAATATCAATGCATCTCAAGAAATTTTTCATTCTAACTTTCCAATAAGTAAAGTCATTACCGCTGAAGAGAGATGACCTATTGGTCGATTGTCCTTCTAAACAAACCCCATTTAGACTCTATTGCCAAAGATCTTTACTCCTTGGTTGTTAAACCTAATAAAGTGCATACCTGCTCTGATACCAAATGAAAAACACTCAGAGGGAGTGAATAGGTGATTAAAAATTAATATAGAGTAAATCTGAATAACATAAATAATATAAGAAGAGCAAGTATAAGAAAGCAAGCGCAAAGATGGCGATGTATCCTGGTTCGGTCCTCTGACCTACGTCCAGTCCTCCCCATGGAGATTTCTTCTCGCTACCTCAAATTGTGGTTTGGAAGCCGTAACTTCTTTCAACTTGCTTCACCCCCGAGACAACTCACTTTTAAAATGAAAGATAAAAATAAAATAATGTTGATCAAGTGATCACGAAAACTCTCTCCTAATCCCTATAACAATATTATGAAAGTTCACGTAGAGGGGGTGACTAGGTGTACTAGCTAATCTAAGGCAAATGATGCGGAATTTAAAACTTAATTGCAAACACACTAAGTGTAACCAAGAGTGAGCCCGAATTCCCCGTTAATGACTTTGGAGCTACTCCTCTAAATTCCTCTAGATTAAGAGTTGAGGTGTTTTAATAAGCTCTCTTGGTTGAGTACAAGTGTAGGCACACACAAACTATATGTAGCATATGAATATGAACAATGTAAAGCAATGCAAGATATAAGAGAGAGAGAGAGAGTTGAGAGATAGTGGATCAAACGCAAATACAAAGATATATTTTGAGGCTCAAGCCACTGCTCTACATTCCCGCCTTCACACAGAAAGATTTTCACTATGTCCACACAGGACCTTCCACAAAGGGACCTCCACCGAGAAATTACAATTACAAACTTGGAGTACACAACTCCTCTCTCTTTCTCCTCTATATAAGAGGAGGGCACAAAGCCTAGCACAAAGCAAAGAAAGAGATACATTTAGTGATCTAAATGATCACAAACAAAGACTTGATGATCTCAATAGACCACAATAATTTTTCTCACGAAAACAAGATCTTATATATAGGTATAGAGTTGATAGCTCAAGTATGAGAAAACAAAATTTTTGAAAAGAAAACACAAAGAAAAACTCTTGAAAAAAATTCTTGAATTAATAGAGAAATGAAGAACAAAACTATAATTTCTAAAGATATGATTTTCTTTGATCTTTCAAAAACTTTGAAACAAAATAAAGATTGAGAATTTTGACACAAAAACTCTTTTAAAAACTTTACTGAAAACACTTGAGAAGTGGAAAAATTTTGCTCCTGGAAATCTTGATAAAAACATCCCTTCAGGACCCACATTTATAGGGGTCTGGAAATATAGCCGTTAGGGTTTAGAACAGGTCAAAATTGACCTGTCAGTCGATCGCCCGATCGACTAGCCAGCAATCAGATTTTTGACCGTTGGGGTTACCAGTCAACCGCCCCAAGCAAACATGCCTAACAGTCGACCGCCCGGTCGACCAAGGCCAGAACCAGGGAGTGAACTCTCTGACTCGGTCGACTGACCGGTCGACCGCACAGTCGACCGGCCCAAGGCTAAGGCTGATGTGCACGTTCTGTGCACATCGGTCAACCGACCGGTCGACCGAGCTCTGATCTGGTCGGTCGACCGCCAGTGGGCTCAGGCTGAGATTTAAGGTTTTGAAATGTTGGCTTTTTAATACCTATAAAATCTCATAAAATTCGCAAAAAATAAGTTCTTATAAATATTTGAAGAACAAATATGTGTGACCAAAATTCAACACATATTACAAACTTTTGAACTATTTTTGTGATATAGAAATTAAGCTTTAAACAAAAAACGGTATTTTCCAAAACCAAACTTCAAAAGGAAAATACGATTTTTCTATAAACTTGTATAAATACAAAAACATGATATTTAAACTCAATTGAAGCATAGAATATATGGATATAATCCAATACACATATAAATGATATATATGTTTTTGACATTAAATCCAAAACTAAGTTTTCTTTAAAAACAAAACTTGAAACCATGAACTAGATATACATCAAAGTAATTTCTAAACATTATGAACCAAACAATGTATATGGATGAATTCACTATACATATAAATCATGTAAACTACTTTAGATGAAATCTATTCATGAAACCAAAAGATATATTCTTGAAAATCTGAAAACGGTTAAACTGAAATCAAAACTTTTGAACTCATGTGTGTTTGAACTTGAGCATGTCAAGACTAATCATCTGTACACAAGATCTAAAAATAAAACAAAACTAAACAAACCTAAGTCTTCTTGTAGAACTCCTTCTCCAAGGCGACTCGATCCAAACACGATTCAAAGAGCTTGATTCTAACTGAGTGCTAGATGCGATTTTGACGTGCGAGCTCTTGAATCATCATGTGTTAGCTCCAAAACTTGACTTTGAATCCTTTATTGAAGCTAAACACCTACTAAGATCTTGATCAATATCTGAAACTTATTAAACACAAGATCATTAGTGAACTAACCTTCATAAGTTAGTCATCATCAAAACTAAGGTAAAGGGTCTCTGGGCTAACAATCTCCCCCTTTTTGTTGATGACAAAACTTATGAGGTTATATACGCATTCATTAAGGATATACTTCATAGAAGCTCCCCCTTAACTTATGCATAATCAATAAACACATAAAGATATTCAATGTGGCTCAATATACCAATAAAAACAATAATAAGATATGCAATATAGGCTCAAGAAAAACAAGATGCATATATGCATAAATACTTAATAAAACATGCATATATAATTCTAAATTCTTCTCCCCCCTTTTGTCACTAATCAACAAAAGGGTGAAGACAAATAAACAATACCAATAAACATATTTTAAAATAAAAATTTTGATACTAATAAAAAACAATCAATTAAAAGAAACCAATTGAAAGAAAAAAATTTATATCAATTGAAATGAAATAATCTTTTTATGAATTGATACCAATAGAAGGACATGATATCAATTGAAAGTTAAAAAAAAAAAAAAATTTAGGTAAACACTAAAACCATGTTACAATAAAGATACCAAATTGAGAATAATACCAATTTAAGATTATTGATACTAATATTGAAAATGTTAGCATATACCAAAACAAAGTATTTTTCATCATAAAAAGTGGGAGTAAGATACCAATTGAAAATAAAACCAATTGAAAGATAAAATAAGAATTTTGCTCTTCCTTTATGAAATACCAATAAAAATAATGCATAAGCTTGAATATGATACCAATTGAAAAATAATTAACATTAAGAATTAAATCAAATTTAGAAAGAAATAATTTGTGCTTTAAACATGTATGTCAATGTAAAATAAGTACAATCAAAATCATATATATGTATCAGAGCAATACATTGTTAATTTAGATGATCATACATATATAGAAAACATGAGCAAACAAAATGAATTTTCACTAAAATTATGTATAACTCATAACTACCTCCCTTTTATGCACATGTTTAAATAGATTTTCAATGTAAGGGTATACAAGGCATAGTCGCCCATTCAACCGTCTTTGAAGGTAGGGTTTTTAAAAAATAAGATTTGAAAATATTAGCATATTTGAAAATCACTACCAGATTGAAGAATAATAAACTAATTTAAAGTAATTTTCAAAATTAGTTCAAAATCCTTCAAGTAAGGAATAAAACACAAATGTATCCATGAAATATGAAAATTACATAAGAATAGACACTCAAAAAATGATAAAGTACATATAATTCTCATAAATTTAAAATCATGAGTAAACAAAATAAAGAGTGTATAAAAATCATGTAATCAACACATGCATGGAGATATGACAATTAAGCTCAAATCAAAACAAGCAAATTTCTTTTACAAACATGAAAATCATAAAACATGAAAAAATCATTTTTCATCAAAACTAAATAACTTCAAGGTATACGTATGTTTTATCGAAACTAAAGTATACATATATATCCCAAACATAAACGAGTCTATAAAAGAATATTGTATGAAAAGTAAGTGAATCAAGGATATACATATATATCTATTAGTTTTAGACAAAATGAATATATACATGAAGCTAAACATATTTTTATGAAAACATGTACAAATAGAGGGAATACAAGCGAAGATGCAAAAATCATCAAAACTAGGTTATATTAATACATCTAATGAGTACACATGAGCAATAAAACACAAACACATAAAAATCAAGTGTGGCTCACTAATTTTATAAGTATAAACACAAATTTTAATGATAACTACATCTAAATAAGTAATCAACACAAGAAGTGCAAAAACATAAACAAATATGATCGTTAGGTTAAATGCATGTGTTTTTAGAACTAGAATATACATAGTAGTTAAATTATTGTGAGAACAAAAAAATATGAATCCATATGAACATGGGTGTATCTCAAGGACTATCTATGTATATCACATGTCTAATGAACATTACATTTAACATAATGAATATGAAAACCAATACATGCTAACAATTAACAATAAAAAATATGTAAATAAAAATAAGGAGTTAGAGATAATCACCTAACCAAGTGGACTAATCTCTAGGTCTCCTAACCATGGTGATCCTCCCACCAAACCTCCTTGAAGGTGATGTATCCAATGTAGTGTCCATCAAGCTCAAATGCATCCACCATCAAGGCAACAACACTCACATTGTGTGAGAGCCCACACCTACATTGAATTAAGTAGGAGTAGCTTTTGGTACTCATATCTTTTTAGATCCATGGGGTTTAGCACCTTTTCTAGCTTAAACAAACTTATTTGCAAAATTTAAATTATTAATCCTATCATAACAAAATTTTACAAGGTGACCCTTACGTTCACAATGTGTACAAGTGTACACATGAGTATACATGGTGTCATGTGAGAGAGCATGATGAGCATGTGTATGTCATGAATGGTGTGCATGAATATGTGATGCATGTTTCTTCCAAAATATGGATTCCAATTTCTTATGGTCCATAGCACATTGGCTCAAAATGGAGCCCAAATAATCTACATTTTTTTTAACATACAAATATTATTTTCAATTATTGAAGAAGAAGTGGAGCATGCATTCTTATCAATAGAATGCATAACAATGGAATCATGACAAGAATAGGAAGCCAAATCATTTTTCAGAGAAATATTTTCATTTGAAATAAAATCTAATTCTTTTGAAATTAAAGAAATTTTGTTTTTCAAAGAATAATTTTCTTTTAAAACAAAATCAAAATTTGAAGATAAAATCTCATTTTTCTTAAAAATATCATCAAAATTATTTCTATTTTTTAATATTTTATTTTCATTTAGAGTAAGATCAAATTGAACTTTTAATGAGTCCCTCTCATTTGAAATCTCAACATTTTCTTGCAAAATCATATCTAGTTTTGAAAACAAATTTTTTATTTTCTTCTTTAATTTAAAACTCTTCTTTTTCAAAAGTTTATATTTATCTAACAAGTTTTTACAAAATAATGAAAGTTTTTCATTCAAAGCACGAGCATTCATATTATCTTCACATGAAGAACTAGAACTATCATCAAGATGGGTATCCGAATTTACCTCAAGGAAGTCATTCCCTTAGACCATATAGCACGTTTGCTCGGATTCATCCCTTCTTGGTTCTCTCTCAAAATGTGTTGAGCTTATTCCTTAAGAGAGGTCAATGTGTTCCACACTGCAAAAGAAGAATCACAATGAGAAATCATACATAAATGATCTTTACTTAGTGTGTGTTTAAGAGCCTCCATGGCTTGTGTATTGGCCTCTAGGTACTTTCCATTATCAACATATGATTTCTTTATAGTGGCAAGGTAAACATGCAATTCTAGGACTTTGAGGTATGCACTCATTTTGAATTTTCACATGTCATTGTTGGAAGCATCATAGATGGGAGGGCCAAGATAGTCTATGAGTGTAAACTATATGTGTGCAATGCAAATCTAGATTAGCTATCCAAAGATCACATTCCCAGGTGGTCAAATCGAATATCAGGCGCTGAGGCTCTGATACTAATTGAAAGTACACCTAGAGGGGGTGATAGGTATACTAGCTAATTTAGGGCAAATGATGCGGAATTTAAAACTTAATTGCAAACACTTTAAGTGTAATCAAGAGTGAGTTCGAATTCCCCGTGAAGGGTTCTGGAGCTACTCCTATAGATTAAAAGTTAAGGTGCTTTAATAAGCTCTCTTGGTTGAACACAAGTGTGGGCACACACAAACTATAACTAACATATGAATATGAACAATGTAAAACAATGCAAGATATAAGAGAGAGAGTTGAGAGATAGTGGATTAAACACAAACACAAAGATATGTTTCGAGATTCGATCCACTGCTCTACGTCCTCGCCTTCACACAGAAGAATTTTCACTATGTCCACACAGGACCTTCTACAAAGGGACCTCCACCAAGAAATTACAACTATAAACTTGGAGTACACAACTCCTCTCTCTTTCTCCTCTACACAAGAGGAAGGCACAAAGCCAAGAACAAAGCAAAGAAAGAAATATACTTGGTGATCCAAATGATCACAAATAAAGACTTAGTGATCTCAATAGACCACAAATAATTTTTTCTCACAAAAATAAGATCCTATACATAGGTATAGAGTTGATAGCTCAAGTGTGAGAAAACAAAGTTTTTGAAAAGAAAACACAAAGAAAAAATCTTGAGAAAAACTCTTGAATTGATAGAGAAATGAAGAGCAAAACTATAATTCCCAAAAGATATGATTTTCTTTGATTTTTCAAAAACTTTGAAACAAAATAAAGATTGAGAATTTTGACACAAAAACTCTTTCAAAAACTTTGCTGAAAACACTTGAGAAGTGAGAAAATTTTGCTCTTAGAAATCTTGATAAAAATAGCCCTCCAAGACCCATATATAGGAGTCTGAAAATATAGCTGTTGGGCTCCAGAACAGGTCAAAATTGACCTGTCGGTCGACTGCCCGGTCGACCGGTCAACGATCTCTGATCGTTGGGGTTACCGATCGACTGCCCAAGGGAAACATGCCTTACCGTCGACCGCCCGATCATCCGAGGTCAGAACCAGAGAGTGAACTCTCTGGCTCGGTCAACCGGGTCCAAATCCAGAAGCAAGCTCTCGGATTGGTCGACCGTACAGTCGACCAGCCCAAGGCCAAGGTTGTTGTGCACGTTCTGTTCTAATCGGTCGGCTGACCGGTCGACCGAGCTTTGGTCCGATCAACCAGTCGATCGACCGCCAGTGGGCTCAAGCTAGGATTTAGGGTTTTGAAATGTTTGCTTTTTAATACATATAAAATCCTATAAAATCACATAAAATTCACAAAAATAAATTCTTATAAATATTTGAAGAATAAATATGTGTGGCCGTACAAACTTTTTGAACTATTTTGTGATATAGAAATTAAGCTTTATACCGAAAAATGGTATTTTCAAAACCAAACTTCTGAAGGAAAATACGATTTTTCTATAAACTTGTATAAATACAAAAACATGATATTTAAACTCAATTGAAGTATAGATTGTATGGATAGAATTCAATACACATATAAATGATATATCTATGTTTTTAATATTAAATTCAAGACTAAGTTTTGTTAAAAACAAAACTTAAAATCATGAACTAGATATACATCAAAGTAAGTTTCTCAAAATTATGAGCCAAACAATGTATATGGTTGAATCCACTATACATATAAACCATGTAAATTACTTTAGATGAAATCTAATTATGAAACCAAAAGATATATTCTTGAAAATTCGAAACGGTTAAACTGAAATCAAAACTTTTGAACTTGTGTGCGTGCGTGTGAACTTGAGCATGTCAAGACTAATCATCTGTACACAAGATCTAAAAAAAAAAACTAAACTAAACAAATCAAAATCTTCTTGTAGAACTCCTTCTCCAAGCCGACTCGATTCAAACACGATCCAAAGATCTTGACTCTAACTGAGTGTTAGATGCGATCTTGACGCGCGAGCTCTTGAATTATCATGTGGTAGCTCCAAAATTTGACTTTGAATCCTTTATTGAAGCTAAACTCCTACTAAGATCTTGATCAATATCTGAAACTTATTAAACTAAAGATTATTAGTAAACTAACCTTCACAAGTTAGTCATCATCAAAAATAAGGTGAAGGGCCTCTGGCCCACATATTAGAATATGAGATTGAAGGTTAATTATATATAGAGAAAGAAAATAGCACGGAATTGCTTTGAAAAGAATGAAAGTGATTGCAAGAGATCTTTTGAAAGTTTTATTAAAAGTTAATGCTTATTTTTTTATATAGGGTCAATAATCTCTTATTTATAAATTCTATAAAATAGAGTTATTGCAGAATATATTTGATTGGTTACAAATCAAGTAGTCAATTAGAGATAGATACCATAAAATACCACTTGTGAAAAGCATAGAAAAAACTAATTAAAAAATGGCTATATTTTGAAATGTCAAAATAGTGCTCTCAAAACAGATTATTGATACTCATTTTGAATTTTGTTTTGAACTAAGTAAAGTAAGTTTTTGAAAATAGCTAAGTAAAGTAAGTTTTGAAAATAGTCAAGTAAAGTAAAAGTAAGATTTTGAAATAGTTAAGTAAAGTAAGTTTTTGAAAATAGTCAAGTAAAGTAAAAGTAAGATTTTGAAATAGTTAAGTAAAGTAAGTTTTTGAAAATAGCTAAGTAAGTTTTTGAAAATTTGATTTTGAACATAAATATTCAAAAAAATTATAGTAAATACTTGAGATTTTGAAAATCTTTTATTTTTATGTGTCTTTCCATAAAGAGAATTATATCTAGTTTGTTTTAACAGAATATCTGAGATACCTACCCAACTTGACTAGATATAAATAGAAGTTGAAGTTGGCTTGATTTTCAAGTACTTTAAGTTGAGTCTTAAATCTTCACTTGAGTTTTGATTTAAGTTGAGTTTGGATTCTTCACTTTGGTTGATCTGAGTTTTAGCTTTGACTTCTTTCTTTGATATAACTTTATTTGTGTAAAAACTTCTCAATCCACCTTCCTCCATACAGATTTGCAATATAAACTCTAGTCCATTCATCCTCCATCAATGATACCAATTGAGCATCCATGAATCTTAAACTACATGCTAAATAAGCAATTAATATCATATAAATGGCTTGTTATTCATCATGAAAATATAAGGGTCAACATGTATTGCGAAAAATCATCGATAAGAGTGATATGGTAAGAGCATTCGTTTTGAGTCTTTACATTGAAGGGTCCATAGATATCGGAATGGATTAATTCAAGCAGTGTTGATGCAATTTTGACTTTTTCAAACGTTTTCCTTGCCAACTTGTTTATAAGACATTCTTCATAGGTGGGCAACGTGACTGAATTTAGAGGACGTTTTAGTCCCCCTCTAGCCAACCGGGTTATTGTCTCAGCCCCAATATGTTTAGTCTGGTATGCCAATTAACATAATCATTCTCAATATCCATTGATAGAATATCTTTTAATTACAAAACTACTAAGAGGATTCAAGTTTACACAAAACATACCACCATCGCAAAAAAGCCTGACCAACTGCAAAGTTTAATAAAACATTGTTTTGATGAAATTCTATGCCTAAGCCTAAGTAGAAGCTTTGACAAGAAAAGGAGGTTGCGCCGATTCCAAGAGACATGAGAGACATCATAAAGGAACAAGGTAGACCCACCTCCAAAATCTAGCTTGAAATACCAATAGCTTTCATACTAAGGTCACCATGAATAATTGCCTACTCACTACTGGAATGCATCAATACTTCACGAATCCATCTTTATCCCATGCTACGTGGTTCGATAACCCTGAGTCTTCCACCCATGAATGAGGAGAATAAGTAAGTGCCCCAAATTTTGATTTGTATACTAAAATCGTAATAGTAGAGTGGAGTGAGTTTTTTCTCCTTTACCTACGGATAGTCCCGTGCAAAGTGATCCAAATCTACTCAACCATGATAAGCCATCTCAGCTTAGCCCTTCTTCCCAGCACGCTTGCTGTGGCTGGTTTTCTTTAGTCTTCCCTTTTTATAAAAATTCCTCTTATGTGGCATATTTTTCCTAGCATTAGACTTATGCACATGAAGCGCTCTCAACGAAGAAAGCCACACACCCACTTGGTTATGTCATAATTCGCTCGGTCTCAAGCTATGCGTAAAGTCTAGGAGTGCTAAATGTTTGCACGTTGCCCTTATACAATGAGTACTCTAAAAGTTTCAACTCTTAGATTTCTTAAAGGGAACTAATTTCAAGTTAGATTTCTCATATATCAATTGCATGGGTCACTCCAAATTCTCTTAGAGTGCATCCCATAGGTTCTTAGCATTCTTACAATGATAAAGGTGTTCGAATCCTTCGAGATCATTCTGCATACAACTCAGTATTACATAATGAGTATTGCGATTAAATTTCGCCCAAACCTGATTCTGCTGCTTCTCCTTGGTGGAAGCATTATAACTCGGCGATTCCCTTCTCTTAATGATTACTGAACAACGTATCGTCTGCATTGAGTAGATACTATATCTTATGGTGCCAAATGTAATAATTGTTGCCATCTAGTTGTATCCTCTTAAGCGAATCACCAATTTATTTGGAAGCCATGACGTAAACACTATGAAAGCTCATTATTATAGTTTGCAACATATTTGGATTTCTTACAGAACAACACATCTATTTTCGCAATAATTAATAAATCACGGTAATAAAAAATTTTGGTCGCAGCGGGAACGTGACTTTGTGCAATGCTCGAATCATCTCTCGTGCCTAGGACTAAATTTTTAAAAGCCTAGACTTAATATTATGAAAAAAGTATCACGGTGACTTTGGAGCAAAATTTGTAAATTCGCCACAAGTACTAAGCACATCCTACTCTTTTTGTAAATTTTATAAGGGTATCATGTCAAAAGCGTATGGATTTTGATGATTTTAATTAAAATTTGGTAAAAACATATTTCCAAGCCCATCTCAGTCCGAAAAATCAATAACGGTCAAGGTTCAACCCTCTCAGCCTAGTCATTGTGTCGTTGCCGGTGCGCGCTCCGCACAAGCTTGAAGAATCATCGTCCAATTGTTGCAGCCCAGTGTCGACGCCATAGTCGGCCATGTCGTGGGCAGGCCGGCAATGCTGCCTCCCGGTGGCACACTGCTGTAATCGCGGCTGCAGCCCTGCTGCCTGATGTGCCTTGCGTAGGCCTGAAGAGGTAACTCCAGCAGGCAACACCATTACACATGTGCCCGCAGCGCGACTGCTGCGAGGCAGCGCTGCTGCTGGGGGTGGCTGGCGGTGCTACCACAGGTGTAACCCGTGCCCGCGTACGCAGCGGTGTTGCCGCAAACGCACTCCACGTTTGCGCACACAGGTGGTCGCCGCAAAGGCGGCGCTACTGCGTGGCGTGGGCGACGGTGCTGCCGCAAGTCTGAGTTAGGGTTTCCTTCGGCCTTGGGAACGACCATTGTACGCGCCGACATGCTTGACCACTGGCCGATCGATGCTACGACGACATTTAGGGTGGTGCTTGTTTGGCGTGTCGGCCGATAGGTCGGTGCCGCCATGGCTGCAACCAGGTTCTCAATCATCAAATTCTTCTTTTTTTCTAGGATTTCCAAAATTTAATCTTTTCCATCAAAATTTGATTTTTGAAAAACATCATCAACCCAAATCAATATTATCAATTATAATCCAAAAATATATCAAACCCTAATTTCGTAAGAATTGATCTTCAAAAGAGAAGAGCCTTTACAATGGCTCTGATACCATGTAATAATTTCAGGTATCTGCATATCCATATATATAGATCGTATAAATATCGTAGCGGAAAATGTACCTCTTTAGTGCGAAGGATTTCTCCTCGAAAGAGCTTTCTTCTTCTTGATAGTGTAAGAAAATACAATGGACCTCGCGAGAATCCTTCGTCACGAATCACGATTCAAGTAAAATAGGCAACCGTTGTTGGGTGCTTAAAAAAGATGAGAAGTTGCAAGTAATTGCACATAATTGATGTAGTTGCATATTGTTTGAGGGAGAAATAGTCCTCCTTATATAAAGGAGGCCAACTTTAGTTCTAACCCTTGCAGGAGTAACTTTAGTTCTAACCCTTGTAGGAGCATTATAATGCCTCAATAGATTTTTCCGTTAACTTGATCCCACGGCCTATGTTGGGTGCTTTATTAAATCAAACCAGTTTAGAAATTGACTAGTCTTTTAGGTTAAGCCTATTTACTAATTAGGTTTGGGCTTGGCCCCAGCTCCCTTGCATGCCGGCTCATCCAAGTCTAACACTTACTAAATTATATAATTTTATTAGTATTTGTATTCCTATATATATTTAACAACTTATATATGGATATGATAAATTTCATATGAGA
>JAVJIF010012297.1:0-73977 GCA_038442645.1 Agave tequilana
ATGTAGGCTGTCTAAAAATGACTACCAGGCAAGCCACCAAAGAAGCAGTCTCAAAGACGCAAAGGATTGAAGCCGCGTCTCAACTTCAAGACGCGTCGGCCTGAAGCCCGCGTCTCAACTTCAAGACGCGTCGGCCTGAAGCCCGCGTCTCAACTTCAAGACGCGTCGGCCTGAAGCCCGCGTCTTAAACATCAAAGCGCGTCGGCCCGAAGCCCGCGTCTCAATATCAAGGCGCGTTGGCTCGACGCCCGCGTCTCAGCATCCAAGACGCAAGGGACTGAAGCTTGCGTCTCAGCATCCAAGGCGCGTCCGGCCTGAAGCTTGCGTCTCAGCATCCAAGGCGCGTCCGGCCTGAAGCCCGCGTCTCAGCATCAAGGCGCGTTTAGTCTGAAATCCGCGTCTCAGTTGCAACCGCCCAGATCGTGGGGAGCCAGTTACCGCGCGTATCGCGGGTAACGGCCCTCATTCAGGCGCATTTTTAGGGGCACGATCACCCCCTAAGACCCCTATAAATAGCCCTGTTAGCTATGAACGATGGGTCAAAGATTTGGATTCAGTGGGAGAAGAAGGTCGAGTGATCAATTAAGGTCGGCATTTTTGAATCCAGAGGGTCAGAAGATCAAGGCATCGAGAGAGAGAAGCCCGACGCCAACGACCGAGAGAGAAGAGATTCTTCAACAGGCTTACTGAGTACTAGCCTATCTTCGCCTACCTCCTCTTTGAGAGTTTGGTAGCCGGAGCTGAGTTACTCCCCTACCGGCCGAAGAGAAGACCCCCGACGGTCCAGGACGGTCATCTGGTCAACGGAGAACAAGATTCACTCTCCATCGCCACACGAAGAACCCAGATTTAAACAAAGGGAAGATTCAAGCATCCTCCCTCCCTTGTAGTCGGAATATTGTTGTTGTAATCTTTCAACTGATTCAAGGAAATTTTACGGCAAAATCTCTTTTCCGTACCGAACAAGAGATGGCGACTCCGCTGGGGACTACATTCGTGACCGATGAACACATCGTGGTGCAGATGACGTTCTCCGTAAGGGGAAGATGGTCGAATCACTCGTCGTTGAGTTCGACCAGGCGAAGTATGAAGAGTTTCTCTCTTCTGGCTCCAAGAGCCCCAAGACCCGCGTCTGCCGCAGGGTCTCAACGACGCAGCCTCCCGAAGCCCAATCTGTGGCTCAACCAGGCGCTGCTGTCACCCTCTGTGCCGCGCCCAGTTCACGCGTCAACGCCTCCTCGAAGGCCCGCGTAACATCCAACGCCTCTGCTGCGATCAACCGCGACGCGCAGAACCCCGCGCCAACGCCTCTCTGAAGGCCCGCGTGGTCCACGGCACAACTGTTGCTGCGATCGACCGCGTCTCGCACAACGCCCGCGTCTCGCGTGACGCCGCGTCTCGCGTAACGCCCGCGTCTCGCAGAAACCCTGCGTCAACGTCTCCCAAGAGACCCCGCGTGGTGAACAGCCCTGGTTCTTCAAACCAGGAAGTTGTTGGCTTCTTTCCTCCTCCACGACGCAATCGAAATGCCGAGCGTCGACAAAGACGACGCGCGCGTCAACACTCGGTTGGAACCGATGGTTCTCTGACTGGGGTTAGACGCGGCGTTCAATATGATGCCTTGCCCGCACCTCGACCAGTGCGAGAAATCCGCGTTTGGCGACCCAAACGCGAGACCCCTCAAGTTGAGTCTGCTGGAGACCAACTTACCAAACGCCGAAGCGAAGTTTCTGCGTCTCATCAAACGCAGGACGCAGCGTTCCCAGGCGTGGGGCCAGCAGCCCATTATCTTCCAAGTCCCTCTGCTTCAACGCAGCGGACAACAGTGCGAGAACCGCGTCTCGTCTCAACAGAGACGCCAGACGCGCGTGACGCCCCAAGTGTCTCTGCCCCAACGCAGTGGACAACAGTGCGACGACCGCGTCTCGTCTCAACAGAGACGCCAGACGCGCGTAACGTCCCAAGTCTCTCTGCTCCAACGCAGCAGACTGCAACGTGAGGACCGCGTCTCGTCTCAACAGAGACGCCAGACGCGCGTAACGCCACAGTGTGATCTCCGCGTTTCTGAGACTTGCGTCCAGACAGCGCAACACACGACTGCCCCCCGTCTTCGACGCTGTGAGGCCAGTCTATTTAATCCCCCTCCCACGGATTTGAGGGATTATTTGACAAGGAAAAGAAGTGCCAATCAGGCCACTTCTTCTTGCTGCTGTCAACAACTCATCCAGATGCTCTCTGGATGCCATTGCGAATCAGGCGTTCACCAGCCGTCTTTGATTAGACAGCTGACCCTGATTCCCCCGTCAGCTAAAAGAAGACGCTCCCACCGAAGGAGAACCTTCCCTGACATTGAGTACCCGGAGCTCACTGCATATATGACAAGCAGAAGCAGGGGAAAACAACTATGGTCAATTCAGAGGGGTCCACTCTGAGCCAGAAGGGGTGTATCGACACACCCGTACCCGGACTGGAGCCATCACCCCAATTGACTACAATGCCCTATCCCGCGGCATTAGGGAAGATGATTCTCACTCAGTTGTGATAGAATCATGGGCTTCGAATTCTTCCGGTGGAAAGGAGGTTTCCGCCTACATGGCAGACGCTCCTGAGGACACAGCAAAATGCTCCCGAGGAGACAACTAAGTACCTGGCCCGGATGCAGAAGCACCAAATGGAAGTACTCTCCTCTCAGCAGAGAACCATTGACGACCTCAAGCATATGCTTGAGAAACTGCTTGACGAGAGGGCAAGATCTCCTCCCAGAAGGCCAAGAGCTAGAAGGGGAAGAGGAGGAAGTCCACCCTCTGATCCTTCCGATGGGACACGACGATCCACTCCTTCGAATGTGTCCAGACCTTCAGCACATGCAGGAAGCGACCCAGATTCGGAGAAGGCTCAAAATCAAAGAATGAGCCTACTGGAGCAACGACTCAACGCCCTTGCCAGTCGTAAAGATCTCCAAGAAGCTGGAGTGGTCCGGCCGTATCCGGCCGAGTGGGACTTAGTCCCGTACCCTCCTAGATTCAAGGCTCCAACTCTCCAAGCATTCGACGGAAAGGGTCGCCCAACCAGCATATCTACTACTTCAAATCCCAAACTGGGAATGTGGTAGATAACGATGCCATCCTGGCACGTCTATTCATTGGCACCCTGAAAGGGTTAGCCTTTGAATGGTTTATGAAACTCCCTGAAGGTTCAATCAAGAACTGGGGCGACTTGGAGAAGCTGTTCCTAACACGCTTCTTCGAGGATGATTCGGAGGTTACCATGCCTACCCTTTTAGCTACCAAGCAACGAAAGGGAGAGTCCGTTAAGTCTTTCGTAGAAAGATTTCGGAACACGGCACTCCGATGTCCGAGCGGCATGACCCAGGCCACCCTGGTGGAAACATGTCGCCACAATCTCCAAACTTCACTCCTTGCTCAAATAGGAGTAGCAGAAAGCCGCACCTGGAAACAGTTAGTCCAGCAAGGTGAACAGGCTGAAGAGATTGTCGCCCGCGTCAGAGCGGAAGAAGGCAGGCCCAGGCCAGAAAGGTCGACAAGGCGTGCGCCAGACACATCCTCCAAACCAAACGGAAGGATAACTTGGCAACGGAGACCAAATCTCCCGTCAAGCCTCAAACAGGCAGAGCAGGTGGCTCTTCCAGCCACCCCGCGCCAACAAACAATATTCCTTCAAGGAGGAACATGTCGACTCGCTCTTCAAATTACTCAACAAGAGCAATCGACTGAAGCTCCCTGAAATCAGGCGCCCAGAAGAAGTCGGCAAGACCGACAACCCCAACTACTGCCTGTACCATAGGATGCTCGGGCACCCTACCAAGAGCTGCTACATCTTCAAGGACGTCCTTCAAGCCCTAATTGACGCGGAGGTATTAAAACTCCGACCGGAGCAGAAACAGAGGGCGGCCAACATGACGTCGGCACTCCACTTCGGGACACGACCCCCGATGCCCGTGGGAGTGATATCTGCCCCGAAAGGAGAATTGAGAGTGGTCAATACAGACCCTCATCAGCAGCAGGAGAAAGGCTTGGTACCCGTCCCTACACCTCAAGGGGAAATCATGTGGATCCACCCTGACCTCGTCGACGAGCAACAATGGACGACTGTGACCAACAGGAAGTCCAAAGGCAAAGGAAAGACATCATCTTGCCACGTGATCTGCGCTTCTTCCCGGGAAACAGACGCTGATGTTCCTTCGTTGACCGACTCAGAAGAGGAGACAATGGTCCTGGCGGCAGAGCCCAACCAACCGACAGCAGGCACCCGTTCAGGGCAGGCGTACTTGAAGCAGTACGGCGAAAAGGCGATGGTCCCTCCTCAACCAGCTGTAGAGCCAGCTCAGCCCTCCACAAAACCACCCGTGGAGAAACAGAAAGAAACTCGGTTTTCCCGGATTCTTTCAAGAAGTGCAGCGGAAGGATCTTCGACATCTTACCGCTTCGATGTTCTGGCTCAGTTAGCCAACATCCCGGCACGCATTACCTTGTATGAGCTCCTGAGGCTATCTAAGTCAACCAGAGAGGCTCTACAAGAAGCCCTGACGAACGCTGAGGTCTTTCTGACCCACGTACCGAGAGAGAAAGATGTAGAGGATTGCCTCCACACCTCTCCAAATTTTCCCTGCATTTCCTTCACAGCAGACGACATGCAGGTTAAGGAAAGCATGACCGACCCTTATACTTCACGGGGTATATTGGGTCATCCGAGGTGAACCGCATCCAGGTAGACCCAGGGTCCGCACTGAGCATCATACCTCGCCGAGTCATGCAATTTCTTGGCATTCCCGCCCATCGTCTGAACCCAACCCAGACGACTATTTATGGGTTTAATGCCAACAGCTCCCGCCCGATGGGGAAGATCAAGCTCAAATGCCGGATCGGGAGCCTCAAATCGGAAGTGACGTGTTATGTCATTGACGCTGACACTTCCTACAACCTGTTGCTGGGACGACCATGGATCCACCAAAACTCCATCGTTCCCTCCACTCTCCATCAAGTCATGAAATACATTGACGAGAGCGGACAGGTTCGAACGTTGATCGCCGAAAGGCATCCGTTCAAAGGGGTCGAGAACTATTTCACACGGATTCCCTCTTATATGAGGAGATAATGGAACCCCGCAACCAGAGGAGCCAGACTCTGGTAATGAAGCTGACACCGAGCCCGAAGAAGAAGAGTGCCTGTGGGAGTTAGAACCACTTGTAAAGAGCACTAATAAGCTCGATGTTGATACCACCGACGATGCAGGCGGTTGGTATATTAATGAAGACTTAGATTTCGCGTATTTTCCTGTGTGTGAATCTGAGTCAATACCGTCGGATACTAGTACCGACATGGGCGAGGATGTATGGTCGGCAATGGATGCTCCGACATCATTGCATGTACCTATAAAATCATCCTTCGGGACGTACCATGATGATGGTGACGCGCAAGGATCTTCATTTATGGTTCCAGCCAGACAAAAGGGCCAGAGACCTATCCTCTTTGGACGAATCATGTCTGAACCAACGCCCCATGAAGAATCAGAAGGGGAGGATGAATCCCCCAGTTCAATCATTATGAACCGAGAACGCTCAAGATGATGAAGCGTATGGGGTACGATCTAATCAACAGGCCCGGGTTAAACTTCGGCAAAGGAAGGAGATCATTGCTTCGATCTTTTGTACCGAAAGGGAAAGCACCTGACTATTATCATCAGACCCGCCGGGGGTTGGGCTATGTATCAACTCCAGTGCCGTCAGTCTCTGATTCTGAGGAACCATCAGGCCATGATCACTCTTCAGACACGTCATCGTGGGAATCAGATGTCAGTATTGGCAACATCTTCAAAGGGCTTTCTGTAAACATGGTTTCAACAAGCCATCTGGAAGACGAAGACGAAGAAATGATCCAGTCGGATACAGACCCCTGGATCAAACATCTGAATGCTCTCTGGGATATCCGCTTTGAACAGCGTGAGCCACCCACAGAAGATAAGGTTGTTCAGATCAACCTAGGAGATGAAGCCAACCCTAAGCCATCTTCATAAGTGACGGCCTGTCACCATCAGAGAAGAATGATCTAATATCTCTTATACAAGAGTATATAGACGTCTTCGCCTGGAATTACGAGGACATGCCTGGACTTGATCCTCAAGTGGCCATGCACCGCCTCAACATCAGTCCGGACGTAAAACCCGTCAAGCAACAGCAGCGACGGTTTCGTCCCGAAATGATGGAGGCCATTCAATCAGAAGTCAAGAAGCTTATTGACTCCGGCTTCATCAGGGAGGAACAACATCCCGACTGGGTAGCTAACATCGTCCCCGTTGCTAAGAAGAACGGGAAGATCCGGATCTGCATCGACTTCCGCGATCTAAACGAGGCCTGCCCCAAAGACGAATTCCCATTGCCAATCACAGATGTCATGATTGACAATACCTGCGGATTCGAGCGAATGTCCTTCATGGACGGATTCTCAGGATACAATCAAATCAAGATGTACCCTGACGATGAAAAGCATACCTCCTTCAGGACACCTCTAGGAGTATACTGCTACACACGTCATGCCCTTCGGTTTAAAGAATGCAGGGGCAACATACCAAAGGGCCATGAATACCATTTTCCATCAGCAGATACGCAAAACGGTGGAATGTTATGTCGACGACATCGCGGTGAAAAGTCGCATTAAAGGAGATCACATAGCTGATCTGAAGATGGTCTTCGATATCATGCGGGCTCATCAATTGAAGATGAATCCCACCAAGTCCTTCCTGGAGGTAGCCAGCGGCAAGTTCCTAGGGTTCGTTGTAACTTCCACAGGAATCCATTTGGATCCGGAGAAAGTCCGTGCTATCCAAGATGCAACCCCCCAGAAGCCTCAAGGAGCTCAGAGGATTGCAAGGACGATTGGCGTACATCCGCAGATTCATTTCAAATCTCTCTGGGAGATGCCAACCCTTCGCTAAGCTGATGAAGAAGGAGTCTCGTTCATATGGGACGACGCTTGCCAACGAGCATTCGAGGAGATCAAACGATACCTCACCCAACCACCAGTACTTGCAGCTCCGGTATCCGGAAAACCCTTCCTGGTGTACGTCCGATCGATGGATCATTCTTTGGGAGCTCTACTAGCTCAGAATGATGACCAAGGACGAGAACAAGCAATCTACTACCTCAGTAGAACGATGATCGGGGCCGAACATCGGTACAACCCGATCGAGAAGGAGTGTTTGGCCTTGGTGTTCGCTATTCAGAAAATGCGACATTATCTGGTAGGCCAAACTATAAATGTCATATCAAAAGTCAACCCCCTGAGGTTGCTTATGACAAAGCCTTCATCATTGAATGGCCGGCTGGCAAAATGGGCTATATTGCTCTCTCAATATGAGATGCACTTCCTGCCACAGAAGGCCATTAAAGGACAAGCGGTGGCGGACTTCTTAGCCGAACACCCAGATCCGAGGGCAGCCAAACTTTATGAGGATCTCCCAGATGAGGTCGCTGAAGTATGCCTAACCCAGACATCGTTTGAAGGACAAGTATGGCAACTTTTCTTCGATGGTGCATCAAGGGCAAGCCCCAAGGGACACACAGTAGCGGGGGTAGGAGTGGTACTCGTCTCCCCACAAAACTACGTGATCCCCCGAGCTATCTCGTTAACCGAGCCCTGTTCCAACAATGTGGCGGAATACAACGCTCTCCTGATTGGGATGCAATTCGCCGATGAGATTGGCGTTAAAAATCTCGAGGCATACGGTGACTCCAAACTCATCGTCAGCCAAGTTCGCGGAGAGTATGAGGTCAGACATGAAGATCTAGTACCCTACTACGACGCGACAATCCACATGGCGGAGAAGTTTTCAAACTTCTACATCGACCATGTGCCGCGAAGCCAAAATGCGCATGCAGATGCCCTCGCATCTCTCGCAGCTTCCCTAGCTCTCCCAGCTGGAGCAATGGAGAAAGTATTCGTCTATAGCCACGACCTATACTGTCCAAAAATCCCCCCCGGAGACTACCCAGGGTCAACAGGAGATCGTCGCGGTAAAGAGACACTTGAAGTGTCAACCGATCCAGAGCTTAAAGACTGGCGATTCCCCTATATTGATTATGTCTTATACGGCATCCTGCCTGAAGACACAAAAGAGGCGGCCGCCATTCGGAGGAAAGCCCCAAATTCTACTATAATGCGATCACGCGAACACTCTATCGTCGATCGCATGACGGGATCCTACTCCGGTGCCTCTCATCAAAAGAGGCCCGCGAAATGTTGAAAGAAGCCCACGATGGCACATGTGGAGCTCATCAACCTGGTCCGAAGCTGGCAAACAGACTCCAAAGATTGGGGTACTACTGGCCCAAGATGGTCGCCGACGCCATCTCCCTCGCTAAGAGATGTCACGCCTGTCAAATACATGGCGATTTCATCCATCAAGCACCAGGGTATCTCCACTCTACGACCTCTACTTGGCCGTTCGAAATGTGGGGGATGGACGTGGTTGGCCCCATCAGCCCACCATCGTCGAAAGGACATCGGTTCATTCTAGCAATAACCGATTACTTCTCCAAGTGGGCCGAAGCTGTTCCTCTAAAAGAGGTAAAATCGTCTAACGTGATCAAGTTCGTGAAACATCACGTTATCTATCGCTTTGGTGTGCCTCGGCGGATCGTCCATGACAATGGACCCCAGTTCATCAGCCAGGCTTTCCAGAGATTCTGTGCCAAGTTCAGAATCCAGAGTGTGTCTTCAACGGCATACTATCCCCCGCCAACGGCCTCGCGGAAGCTTTCAATAAGACTATTGGCAAGCTTCTTAAGAAATTCGTCTCGAAAAGTCAACGAGACTGGGACGATAAGCTGGGTGAATGCTTATGGGCATATCGCACGACCGTGCGAACCCCAACTAAAGCCACGCCATTTTCCTTGGTATACGGATGTGAAGCCGTGCTCCCACTGGAAATTCAAATTCCATCTCTACGCGTCGCCCTGACCGCCGAGATGACGACAGAGGAGAAGCATCGACAGCGACTCCAAGAACTGGAAGCCTTAGACGACAAGCGTCTGCAGGCCCAGCAGCAGATCGAGCTTTACCAAGCTCGCATTACCAGAGCCTTCAACAAGAAAGTCAAGACGCGAACTTTCAAGAAAGGCGACCTTGTCTTAGCCGTCCGGAGACCCATGGTCATGACGCACAAGACGAAGGGAAAATTCCAACCCAAATGGGAAGGACCATTTGTAGTAGAGTCGGTCTACTCGAATGGATCGTATCGTCTCATAACCTCTAATGGCGATACACTCATGATGCCAATCAATGGCAAATTCCTGAAGAAATACTATCCCTAGATGGTGTTCTTCTGTTGATCAAGTTAAAAATACACCTCTGATCGGAAAAACATCCAACGCCTCCGACGGCTAAGGATAGAGGAAAAATGTTGGCATTTAAGCCCAACATAAATCCTCGACAACTCATCATGCTGAGGGAAATAGCATGACTAGCCCAACTCAACGGTAGTTGGTAAAGGCATCTCAAATCCGTTGATAGCTGAGGGTTTGCTAAAAATCCTGCCGATCAAGTTAAAACCACACCTCTGATCAAACATCCGACGCCTTCGACGGCTAAGGATAGAGGAAAACGTTGGCATTTAAGCCCAACATAAATCCTCAACAACTCATCATGCTGAGGGGAATAGCATGGCTAGCCCAACTCAAACGGTAGTTGGTAAAGGCACCTCAAATCCGTTGACAGCTGAGGGTTTGCTAAAAATCCTAAGTGGACCTGATTCCACTCTCTCCTCCAAAATCTCTTACCAATTCTCATCCATAGAATGGTAGGACCACAAAATGCAAACATTACTACGTTAAACACTATACCTCTGGTAATGAATACTCCTTGTCGAGTACAAGCCCCGCTTGTTACCTCTACATAGAGCAGCAAACTTCAAAATTGCCAAGTTAACACTATACCTCTGGTATTTCAAATTCCACTTGTCAATTCTCATCAATAGAATGACAGGTCCTCAAATTGCTCCTATCAAGAGCCAATTCTTGTCAAGTTAATATCACACCTCTGACAAACTACTGTTTAAGTTAACATTACACCTCTAAGCAGTATATCAGGTGCCCGTCAAGTTAATATTACACCTCTGACAGTCACCCTTTCTTCAGACTTCCATATCGAAGCTGGAATGGACGATGCCAAGTTAACACTACACTTCTAGCATCTGAGTCATTGCTAAGTTCAACAATACACCTATGGCTATGACCTTTCCTCGACTTCCTTAAGCCGAGACGAACGATGCCAAGTTAACACTACACTTCTAGCATCCGAGTCATTGCTAAGTTCAACAATACACCTATGGCTATGACCTTTCCTCGACTTCTTCAAGCCGAGACGACTAATGCCAAGTTCAACATTACACCTCTAGCATTACCCTCACTGTTAAGTTAAACATCACACCTATGACAGTGACACCCTCAGTTTTCCCTTATAAAACTGAGATGTTGATGAGTTAAGTTAATATCACACCTCTAACTCATGTCCTTGTCAAAGTTAACATTACACTTCTGACAAGACTATTTCCAACCCGTTAAGTTAATATCACACCTCTAACGGTAAGGACTTCCCTAGATTCCCCCGCGAGTCTAGTTTCATTTGATATTCTCCCCGACAGAATATCGAATTCATTTTGGAGGCATTGTTGGTTAACATTACACCAATAAACAATGTTTCCATCAACATCCCCAGCTGATCTGAAATCAAGTTAAGCACAAATCCTTGATAAAAGTTCATCTTTCCTGGGGTACGAACTCCACCTGTCACTTTCTTCCACAAAGTGGCAGGTCCACCAAAAATCACCTCTGTCAAGTTAAGCTTACACCTCTGACAGTGTCATGAAAGTTCTTGGAACAAGATCTTTCCTCAATACTTTTGACTTATTAAGATTATGATTATAATTTTGATAAAGATCAAAAGACTTCCTTGCTCCTACATGTCCAACCAAAGGCAAAGAGTTCGAGACAAAAGAAGTAAAAAGGAGGGTGTCACTTTTATTTATATCCAAAAAATATGAAAGTGATACAAAAACGCTCTCTTATACAAATAAGATTGAGCGTTACAAAAAAAAAAAAAGGAGGAGAAGGCTAAAAATCTCGATCTGGTAGGGAACGGATGCGCTCCCTGAGACGATGCATCTCATGCTGACGTGCCTTCTCAGCCTCCATCATCGCCTGGACCCGCAGCTCCTCTTCAGATAGGCAGGGTTTTTCAGCCAGCTGGGCTCGCAAAGTCTCCAATCTGGAGAGATGAACAGACTGGCTCTCTTCAGCCCGTACCCTTGCAGCCTTCTGCTCCTCTAGCTTCTTCTGGAGGGTGACGAGCTTCTCTTCATTGACAGCTAGCATGGCTTTGGCCTTAGCAATGGCAGCCCGAGCGTTGGTAATAGCAAGCTCTGTGTTCTGCATGATAAGCTCAGTATCCCCTGAGTCTTCAATCAGCCTTTGGCATTCAGCCTGGGAACGCTCAAGGTTGCTGACCTCTTCGGCAATTTGTACTTCCACTTCCTGTCGCTCTTGCCTTTGGGCAGAAAGGAGGCTATCCAGGATGACTTGGGTTTCGTGGAGGGAGTCAGCTTCGTCTAAAGACTTCAGCTCTTTCAGGTCACTCTCCAACTGATCCACCACCCGCATACATGCCTGAGCAAGAGGAAGGCCCCCGACTAGCTCGATGTTCTCGGCCACATTCCCGAGAAATCTCCGGGCAAAGTCAAAAGAACGACGCCCAGAAAGGATAAAGTCGATGCACGATTGCATCGCTTCAAAGAACTGCCGCACCGTACTGCGCGTCAGGAAGTCCATGCTGTCATCACCCGGAACGCTTCCCGACCCCCCTTCTATCTCGGAAGAAGGGGTGTAGGCCGGCTCTTTTTGCGCAGAAGTCATGCTAACCGCCGATACGGCAAGAGCGGAACCAGCCACTGGTGCTTCCGGAGGTGCTATCCCTGCTGGAACTTCCGCGACCAATGATGGAGTGGCAAGCACGATTTCCTCAGAAGCTTCATTTGAAGCTTGGGCTGTGCAATCTCCTGGGAGTGGACCTGCCATTGGACCCTCCACCCGAGCCTTCTTGACCTCAGTAGTGGCTTCCTCCTCTGGTAGAGTGGAAGGCTCCCCAGTACCAGCAGCTGCCCCCTCTGAGGGCATCTCAGCAGCTGAGGTCTCAATTCCCTGTGGCCGAGTCAACTCTCTCACCATCTCCTCAATATGCGAGGAGGTTGTAGCCTCAGCATCTCCAAGAATGCTTTCTGAAGGTCGCGTCCCCTCTAAGGAGTTCGCGTCTGACCAACATAGACGCTGCGTCTTCAAAGTGGCTTCTACTTTTCAAAAAGAAGCCTGCGTCCAGTCTCCTGCGTCTGCTTTCAAAAAAGGAGCCTGCGTCCAGTCTCCTGCGTCTGCTTTCAAAAAGGAGCCTGCGTCCAGTTTCATGCGTCTGCAAGACAGTTCAACAGTACACTGGCGCCAACAGACAACCAACTACTCCTAGCCAAAAACGCACCCGTGACAGACTAAAAAGCAATTGGGAGGTCTAGGCTGTGTATCTAGACACTCAACACGATCGACTCTGATGGCTTCTAAGAGTTCAACAGTACACTCACGAAGACCAAATTCGGATAAGGTCGAACCCGAAGCATCAACAGTCCGGTCACAAAGGCGAACGCGGTTTTAAGTCCAAAGTATTCCGAAATCCGTCCCATTCAACTGCGGAATATCAGAAACTTTGGAGGGGGTTCTGTAGGCTGTCTAAAATGACTAACCAGGCAAGCCACCAAAGAAGTAGTCTCAAAGACGCAAAGGATTGAAGCCCGCGTCTCAACTTCAAGACGCGTCGGCCTGAAGCCTGCGTCTCAACTTCAAGACGCGTCGGCCTGAAGCCCGCGTCTCAACTTCAAGACGCGTCGGCCTGAAGCCCGCGTCTTAAACATCAAAGCGCGTCGGCCCGAAGCCCGCGTCTCAATATCAAGGCGCGTTGGCTCGACGCCCGCGTCTCAGCATCCAAGACGCAAGGGACTGAAGCTTGCGTCTCAGCATCCAAGGCGCGTCCGGCCTGAAGCTTGCGTCTCAGCATCCAAGGCGCGTCCGGCCTGAAGCCCGCGTCTCAGCATCAAGGCGCGTTTAGTCTGAAATCCGCGTCTCAGTTGCAACCGCCCAGATCGTGGGGAGCCAGTTACCGCGCGTATCGCGGGTAACGGCCCTCATTCAGGCGCATTTTTAGGGGGCACGATCACCCCCTAAGACCCCTATAAATAGCCCTGTTAGCTATGAACGATGGGTCAAAGATTTGGATTCAGTGGGAGAAGAAGGTCGAGTGATCAATTAAGGTCGGCATTTTTGAATCCAGAGGGTCAGAAGATCAAGGCATCGAGAGAGAGAAGCCCGACGCCAACGACCGAGAGAGAAGAGATTCTTCAACAGGCTTACTGAGTACTAGCCTATCTTCGCCTACCTCCTCTTTGAGAGTTTGGTAGCCGGAGCTGAGTTACTCCCCTACCGGCCGAAGAGAAGACCCCCGACGGTCCAGGACGGTCATCTGGTCAACGGAGAACAAGATTCACTCTCCATCGCCACACGAAGAACCCAGATTTAAACAAAGGGAAGATTCAAGCATCCTCCCTCCCTTGTAGTCGGAATATTGTTTTGTTGTAATCTTTCAACTGATTCAAGGAAATTTTACGGCAAAATCTCTTTTCCGTACCGAACACTCCATGCCTCCAATATCATTTAGTATAACAGCAAGTACCATGCATCACCTTCACTCCTGAAGACATGCTCCTCAAGGATAACTGACATGACTGGCCCTTGCACTACATAGGGTACATCGGGTCCACACACATCGAGAGAATACAAGTTGATCCTGGGTCTGCTCTAAGTATTATCCCCAAGAGACTTCTTTATTTTTCTTGCCATCCTGTTGAGTAGGTTGTCAACTACAACTACGATCATATACGGCTTCACAATGCTGGGAGTAGTCATCCTCTGCGCAAGATCCGTCTCTGGTGTCAAATTGGAGATCTAAAATCAGAAGTGACATGTTACGTCATTGACGCTGACATGTCCTACAACCTCTTGCTCGGATGACCTTGCATTCGTGCTAACTGAATTGTGCCTTTCACACTCCATCAATACTTTAAATATGTGGATGACAAGGTGATGGTCAGAACGGTGTTCGCCGCAATGCAGCCGTTCAAAGGGGTGAAAAACTGCTTCACTGATTCTCTACTTTATAGAGAGAACGGTAAAAAAGGTGGAAAAAATTGTTGCCTAACGATATCGATAGCGATAACGAAGCGGACTCAGAATCAGGAGAAGATTCACAGATTTCTTTTGATGAGGAATCAATTATAGCATATCTAAATGGTCCTGATTGTAATAATTCCGCTGATAATGGCGATGAATGGGTCTTTAATGAAAATATCAATATCGATTATTCCTTATGCTGCGATAATGTAAATAGTCCTGTTGACATAAGTCCTCTACACATGCCCCTGCCTATGTCAACGGCGTGCATGCATATAGAAGAAAATGAGGGGTCTGTATTTGTAGTTCCATCTTCTAAGAAGGACCAATCGCCAATCATATTTGGCAAACTTTGACATTGGATTACTACATCCAGTTATTTGGATGAAGGCTTGGAGTCCCCACAATTCTTTCACTATGCACGGTCAGCACACTGTATGATGAAATAAATGGGATACGACTTACGACATGGTGAAAGTCTGAATTTTGGAAAGGGACGACGCATCCCTCACAACCTTTTGTACCACAAGGAAAGCCTGCAAACTATTGCGATCAGATTCGTCAGGGGTTGGGTACATTACTCCATCTGTTCAATCTAATTCAAAATTTGAAAAGTCTCTACCCTCACATTCTTCAAACTCATCAGATTGAAAATCTGATGTAAGTGTGGGGTTGCCTTCAAGAAACTCTTCGTCAACATGACATCAAACAGTCAGGTGGAACCAGAAGAGGACATTGAGCCATTCGACACTGATCCATGGGCTCGACAACTTGATCTTCAATGGGAAAAGCGTTTTGAACAACGCGATCCTCTTACAGAAGATAAAGTAATTCAAATTGATGTGGGTAATCAAACACACCTGAAGCTCATCTCCATAAGCGAAAGTTTGTCACCAATGGAGAAGCAAGCCCTTATATCCCAGATAAAATATATATAGATGTTTTTGCTTGGAGTTATGAAGACATGCCTGGTCTCGACCCTCAGGTGGCTATGCATCGTCTCAACATCAAACCGGATGCTAAGCTGGTTAAATAACAGCAGCGGCACTTCCGACCCGATATTATGGAGGCAATCAAAGCTGAGGTCCAGAAACTCATCGAATGGGGATTCATTCGAGAGTACCCGTCCTTAAAAAGAATGGAAAGTTCCGAGTCTGTGTTGACTTCCGTGATCTTAATATAGCCTGTTCTAAAGTCGAATTTTCGTTACCTATCACAAATGTCATGATTACAACACGTGTGATTTTAAAAGGATGTCCTTTATGGATGGCTTTTCAGGGTACAATCAAATAAAGATATACCCAGATGATGAAAGCATACATCATTCTGAACACCGTTGGGTGCGTTTTGCTATATGGTTATGCCGTTTGGATTAAAGAACATGGGTTCCACCTACTAACATGCAATGAGTATGATCTTCCGTGATCACCTACGAAAGGCAGTGGAGTGTTATGTTGATGACATTGCAATCAAAAGTCACGACAAGAACAACCATCTCCACGAACGATGGTCAATCTCATGCGAGCTCACCAGCTGAAGATGAACCCGACAAAGTCTTTCTTGGGAGTTTCAAGTGGCAAGTTCCTGAGATTCATTGTCACATCCAAAAGAATTCATCTTAATCCTAACAAGATAAAGCCATTCAAGATATGCAGCCTCCAAAGAATCTCAAAGAACTCAGAGGTCTTCAAGGCAGGCTGGTTTACATTCGTAAATTTATCATAAATCTGTCGGGTCGCTGTCAACCATATTTACGCAACTAATGAAGAACGGTATATCCTTTTTCTGGGACGATGCTTGTCAAAAAGCTTTTGAAGATATCTAATCATATTTCACTAAGCCTCCGGTCTTGGCATCTCCTGTATTGGGAAAACCATTCTTACTTTATGTAAGAGCCATGGACCATTCTTTAGGTGCTCTACTCACACAGAAGAAAGATGAAGGTGCCGAGCAAGCCATCTATTATCTCAGCAGAACCTTAATTGGGGCTGAAAGTCGCTATAACCCAATCGAGAAAGAGTGTGTTGCTCTTGTCTTCGCCATCCAGAAGATGTGACATTACTTGATCGGGCAAACCGTTCATGTTATTTCAAGAGTCAATCCTCTTCGGATCCTTATGACAAAGCCAAATTCCCTGAACTCCAGGTTGGCTAATTGGGCCATACAGTTGTTCCAATATGACATGACATTCATACCTCAGAAGACCAGTAAGGGCCAAGTCCTCACAGACTTCTTAGCAGCTCATCCAATTTTAGAAACTTCAAAGCTACATGAAGATATTCTAGCTGAATTATCGAAGCCAATATGACTTCAAGCTATGATGTATGACAACTATTCTTTGATGGTGCATTAAGAACCGGAGTGGGGGCAGTATTTATCTCACCCGAGAATCACGTCCTTGTGCATTCTTACTAACGAAACTTTGTTCCAACAATATAGCTGAGTACAATATTTTGCTCATTGGCCTCCAACTCACTCAACAAATGGGGATAAAATACCTTAAAGCTTATGGTGATTCCAAGTTGTTCATCAATCAAGTCAAGGGTGAATATGAGGTCCGTCTCATGAAGACCTCATACCTTATCACCATGCAGTCATTCAGTTGGCTAATATATTTGAAGGATTTTACATCAGTCATGTATCCCACCTCCAAAATACAAAGGCAAATACTCTAGTGGCGCTAGCAGCTGCACTGGCTTTACCTACTGATACTAATTACCATCTAACAGTGGCCACCCGTCATCTCTTCTATTCGAAGTACGGTTTAGAGGTTAGCGAAGTTCATATAGTCTCAACAAACCTCGAATTAAGGGACTAACAATTTCCAATCATCGACTATGCCTTGCACGACATATTACCCGATGACCCCAGGGAAGCGGTGTCTATTCGACGAAGGTCTACTCGATTCTACTACGATGCAGTGATAAAAACGCTATGCAGCCATTCATACGACGGTATACTCCTTCATTATCCAATTCATAGGCACAAGAAGTAATCAAAGAGGCTCATGATGGAATATGTGGAGCTCATCAATCAGATTTAAAACTCAAGGATCGATTGCACTGACTTAGCTATTAGTGGCCGACTATGATCGCTGATGCAGTAAAATACGTAAAAAAGTGTAAGGCTTGTCAAATCTATCCAGATTTTATACACCAACCCCCTAAACTTCTCCATCTCACAGTCGCAACATGGCCATTCGAAGCTTGAAAAATTGATATAATAGGACCAATCAGTCCTCCATCAAGTAGAGGTCATCAGTTCATCCTTGCGATAACTGATTTCTTCTAAAAGTGGGCAGAGGCTATCCCGCTCGCTGAAGTTAAAACCACCAACGTGATCAACTTCATCAAGCATCATGTCATCCACCAATTTGGTGTTCCTAGACAGATTATCCACGACAATGGTCCCCAATTCGCAAGTCAATGTTCTATCGGTTCTATGACAAGTACCGAATTTAGAATGTGGCTTCAACTGCTTCCAACCCTGCCGTCAACGGGTTAATAGAAGCATTCAACAAGATGATCATTAAGCTCCTCAAAAAGTTCATCTTTGCAAGCAAATGAGATTGAAAAGAGAAGCTTAGTGAATATCTTTAGACCTATCAAACTACGGTCTGAACCCCAACAGGCAATACGGCTTTTTCTCTGGTATACAGATGTGAAGCAGTTAAACCTTTGGAGATTCAAATACCATCACTTTGTGCTGCTTTGGCAACCAAGATAACTAATGAAGATAACTATCGGTTACGTCTCTAAGAGCTTGAAGCGCCGGCTCAACAACGTATTGAGCTTTATCAAAATCGAATCTCAAAGGCATTCAACAAAAAAGTCAATGAGAGAATTTTTCAGAAAGGAAATTTGGTCTTAGCTGTCAGATCACCTATGATCATGACACACAAGTCCAAAGGCAAATTCTGACCCAAATGGAAAGGGCCATTTGTAGTAAAGACAGTCTACTCAAATGGAGCATATCGCCTGTCCAATCCAAATGGTGACATTCTTATGATGCCAATTAATGGCAAATTCCTGAAGAAATATCATCCGTGATCAAGTTAACATCATACCTCTGATCATTGAGAATCCCTTCAAAGTCAAGCTGATCGAATATCAGGAGACAACACCGCACGGTGTCAACATTAAAGACACTAGGAAAGATTTCAAAAGGAACGTTAGTTGCTAACTGACATCCCCACAGAATTACATAAAGCAACAAAGCGATCATAAGCCCTTAATGGCTAAAGATAAAAGAAAAAGTTGGCTCTTAAGCCCAACAAAAAGTTCTTGATAACTCATCATGCTGAGGGGAATAGCATGACTAGCCTAACTCAAATAGTAATTGGTAAAGACTTACCAAATCTGTTGATAGTAAAGGATTTGCTAAAAATCTTAAGGGACCTAATCCTATTTGATGCCTCCAGAATCATCTACTAATTCCCTTCCATAGAATGGTAGATCCACAACGCAAGTAAGTCATGTTAAAGTTTTCACCTCTGAATTTTCATTTTAGGAGTATTATTCTCCTATCCCAACAGGATCGATTTGATTTCCAAATAAATTTTTGGAACATTATCTCGTCTCCTATTCTCCGACGGAATTCTCTAACAATATTCTTATATTTTGCAAAGAACAGTCAATTCCATCAAAATTTCTTGCCAATTTTCGTCCATGGAATAGTAGGATCACATCAAACTGTAATTATTTTTCCAGTAAAATGAACTACAGATCAAGTCTGTCACATTAACATTAAACCTCTGACAGTAAAACCTTTGAATATCTCAGACACATTTTGCTAATATTATCAGAAGATCAAACTCCACTTGTCATTCTCTTTAATAGAATGACAAGTCCACTCAAATTGTTGTTATATTTAAACACCTCTAACAGTAAATAAATATTTGTCATATTAACATCAAACCTCTGACAAGTTACTTTTACAAATCCCTAAGCGGAGATGTTGACACGATCACTTCGGACAAAATCTCCTTTTAATTCCCCAATAAGAAATTTGGTTGTTAGTTAATGTTTACCTCTAACAACTTTTCAGGGAATAACCATCTCCCTATCGAATCATCATATAGTTCTTTACGTCACGTTAATGATTACCTCTGATATATTAGAGAATGTTAAACTCTCTATAATCTCTTATGGAATTCAATTTCTAACTCCCCAGCGAGTTTCTAATAGACTCCCCTCGAAGTCTATTAATATCTTTTTCAGTTCCCAATGGACTTTCAGTTGTCACGTTAACATTATACCTCTGATAATTTCTTTCAAAAATGATCCCCATGGAAACACTATAGTTCCGATTGAATTCAAAATGAAACATATTCCCTAGTAGAATAACTCATTTTACCGTCATGTCCAGCCTATCACCTCTAAATGGTAGAAATTGAGCTTGGTGGTTTCTCAAACAGTTATGTCCATGTAACCTCTAAACTGACTGATAGCCAAGTCTCATCTTCTAGTCCAGTAAGGACTACTCCTTTACCATTGTGTGTAGTTCGCCACCTCTAAACGGCATGACTCTGAGTCTGGTAGTCTCCATTAGGTTATGTCCATGTTACCTCTGAGCTGACGGGTGCCTAGATCTCTCCCCTTTTATGGTACTCAAACTGTCATGTCCAGTTAATCACCTCTGAACAGACGAGTTCATAAACTTGTTCTCATTTTCCCTGTCAGGATTGAGAGTTCTTGTTGTCAAGCTAATACAACTACCTCTGAACAACAAATTTCAAACCTAGTGTCTCTTAGTTGGTCATGTCCAAATTACCTCTGAACCAAGGATGTGTATATCCAATTCACCATTGCAGTCTCCAGCGGGCTAGCTGCTAAGTTAATACGACTACCTCTGGCAGCGGATTCAGAATTTAATGTGTCTTAGTCCATCATTTTTAGTTAATCACCTCTGAATAGACGGGTACCTAAAATCGGGTTCACCTTCAGTTTTGCCGTCATGTCCAGTTCGTCACCTCTGAATGACAAAATCCTGAGCTTGGTGGCTTCTCAATCGGTCATGTCCAGTTCATCACCTCTGAACCTACAGATAGCCAAGTCTCTCTTTTTCATTTACTGCAGTTAATCACCTCTGAACAGTAAACACTTCATTTTTGGTAATCTCTAATCAACTATGTCCAGTTCGTCACCTCTGAACCGACGATAACCCAATTTCACCCTTCTTTGTTTTTATGTTTAGTTCATCATCTCTGGATAATAAAATCTCATATCCGACGATTTCTAATCAGTTATGTCTAGTTTATCACCTCTGAACTGACGGATCTCTAGACTTAATCTTTTTGGATTTAATGATTCCTAACGGATTCTTGAATCTACCTTCTTTCAGTCCCCTGTGGATTCTTACTTTGATTGACTTTATCATGTTCTTAACCTCTGAATAATTTCAGTCACATTTGTAATTTCTTCAAAAATTCAATTTGATGAATTTTCACCCTTTTAGTTCTTTTAAGAACTTGCATGCTAAGTTCTCCTCTACGGGAGACTTATATTACCTAGGGGTAATTAGACAAGCGAACACAGAAGAAGTCATGGATAAAGGCAAATGAGTAAAAAGTAGAGATTTTATTGATCCAAAAAGGAAGATACATTGATAATACATCAAGATTTTCTCTCATACGATTTCGTCTTTATTTCAAAAGCAGATGACTTGTTGCTCTACATTCAGAACAGTGGATCTACTTCCACTCTTCAGAATATGGCATTTTTTGAAGTCAAAATGCAACGGGTCACTCTGATTCCACCAGACCAACTGGACATGAAAGCCTCCCCCTCACGAGGTTGTAATCCTTCACTTAATGGACGATTTTGCCACCAGAAAGCCATCCAAAGAGCATGAATTCTTCATCGCTGTCACTTCTTTGAACAAGATTGGTGGAGAGAGGATCCGAGACCTTACTGGTGACATCCATTTCGTGTGACCTTCAAATATCCTATGCAGAGACCCAACAAAGGCGAGATATTGACGGAAGCAATGGCGCAGTTCCCCACATACATTAAGCTCAATAGCACAAGCGTACAATTAAGTGGGTCATCCTGGATAAGCAGCTTGTTGGCCCAAAGGCCTATCACTCTAGTTTTGATGATGATCAACTCATGTAGTAATAGTACTAATGATCTTGTGTTTAATTAGTTTCAGATTTGTGATCAAGATCTTAATAGGTGTGTAGCTTCAACAAAGGATTTAAAGTCAAGTTTTGCAACTAGCACGGTTTGATTCAAGAGCTTGTGCATCAAGACCACATCAAGTACTCAAGAGGAGTCTAGCTCTATGGATCGTGTTTGGACCAAGTCAAGAAGATGTGAAGACTTCAAGTGAAGACCTTCAAGATTAAGACTTGTGTCTAGGTTTGTTTTTATAAGATTTTATTTTTTAGATAAAATGTAAAGGATGGAATAGTTGGTGGATTGCTCAAGTATATCTATATGCACACACACTCTTGATTAGATGAGTTTTCATAAAAGAATTTTTATTTTAGAAAAATACAAAGAGTTTTCTTTTTGAAAAATACTGGTTTGGTTTTTGGTATTCAAGTTTACATGTTTTAACCAAAACAGTATTTAGTGCTTAATGTAAAAAACATAGATATTTCACCATGTTTGTGTAATGGATCATATCCATACACTCTATACTTCAAAGAGTTTTAATATCTTGTTTTTGTATTTGGAGAAGTTTTGAAAAAATCAATTTTGGAAAAATACAGTTTTCATTTTTAAGCCAAAATTTCCAAGTTACAAAATAGTCCAAATTATTTGTAACATGCCTTAATTTTGTGCAAGCATGTTTGTATCAAAGTATATTGGTAAAACTATTTTTGTAGATTTTTAATAATTTTATGGGATTTTATTTGAGCCAAAGTGACCAAGTTTTTCTTTCCCAAAAATCCCTGACCTGGCTTCAGTCAGTCGACCGGACGATCGATCGTAGCTTGAAGTCGGCCGACCGTATCGGTCGACCGACGTGCACAGCGTGCACGCCAGTATCTGGCAAGAGGGCCGGTCGACCGGGATGGTCGATCGTCCAGAGAGCTTTGCTCTCTGGAAAGCCTCGATCGACCGGACCGGTCGACCGGCAGAGAGTCTGCTCTCTGTTCCAGAGGTTCGGTCGATCGGGCCGGTCGACCGCTGCCCCAACGGTCAGAAATCTGACCGTTGGCGGTCGACCGGGCGGTCGACCGTCAGGCCATCTGGCTCCCAACGGCTAGTTTTTCTAGCTCTATAAATTGGGGCATTTGGGGTTTGTTTTCTATAAGATTTTTAAGTGGTTTTTGAGCTAGTTTTTCCAACTCCATTTAGAGGTTTTCTCACTTGTTTAGAGAGCAAATATTTTCAGTCAAAAAGGGAGTTTTATCAAGAGTGTTTCAAAGTGATTTTCTTGAGTTTTCTTTCACAAATTTCATCCTTGTTTTTCTCACAAACACTTGAGCAACCCATTGATATATTCATTCTATAGAAGTGTTATTGTGAGATTGTTTTTAGGTGATCAAAGTGTTGTGATCACCAAAGACTTCTTCTTTGTTCTTTGAGGAGGCGGACTTGCGGGTTCGCGGTGTTTCGAGTTCGTGTGTGAACTCCGTGTTTGAGGTGCGGCCTCGGCGAGCTAGAGAGCTTGTAGTGTGTATGGACTAGGGAGTCCGAGAGCTTGTAGGTGTTGCGGCACCGAGTGATCCGGTGGGATCGGTTTATAGTGTAAATCCTTCAAGTGTGAAGGCGGGGATGTAGAGCAAGGGTGCTCGAACCTCGAAACAAATCTCCCGTGTTTGCGATTGCTCTTTCTCTCTCTCCCTTACTTGTTTATATCTTGCATGCTATTATTGTGCTTATCTTTTCATGCTTGATATTGATATTGTGTTTAATTGTTATATGCTTGGGGATTGTTTGCTAACACTTGTATTTAACCAAGAGAGCCAACGCGACACCTCAACTCTTATTTAGAGGAATCTTGAGGAGTTAGTCCAGAGCCCTTCACGGAAAATTCGGCTACACTCTTGTGTTATACGTGGTGTTTAGTTTAAATGGTTTGTTTAGGTCATAATAATTTTTAATTCCGCATTTAGTGACCATTAGATTAGCCATCACCTATTCACCCCCCATCTAGGTGATTATACAATTGGTATCAGAGCCAAGTGCTCTTGTTTTGGGTCTTACAACCTAGAGTTAAAGATTCTCATTTTTAGGCTAATCACAATATTTGTACACACACCATGGATTTCATGTCACCTCCCACTTTTGACATTTCTAACATCCAAATATGAAAGGTGAAGATGTCCTTGTACTTCAAAGCCTTAGGGATTCATGTTTATTTTGCCACCACTAAAAATTCATATTGTTTAAATGGCAAAAATATTGAGGCTAACTCAAAAGCTCTACATGCTTTGAAAAGTACCCTAAATGATGTTTATTTATTTAGGGTTGCTAATCTTGACTCGGCTTTTGTAGTTTGGAACACTGTTGACTGAGTTTTCCTGCACACAAAATATAATATGTTAGTTTAAGAATAGATGTGCAAGTCTCAGTTCTAATCCGCGGTAGCAAGGCTATGCGGGTCGTGATCCTCAGGGAGGGACTGCGATGGAAGCGTTAAGCAAGTTATACTCTAAAGCTTTTATTTTTATTATTAGTAGTGGTATTTACAATGGATGGTATTTACAATGGGTGGTAGAAAAGAATATGGAGATGATGTGGATTTAATCTACAAAAAAGAAAATAAAGAAAAGGAAAGAAAACTTATCTCTTTAGTCTGCTTGCCGTTTGAACCGTTGCGATGATTTACCTTTTCTTGGAAGGCGTACAAGCACGACTTATGGGATCGTCCGCCTTCTTAATCTACTCTACGAAATGAAAAACAAGCTATGAAGACCTGTTCATCGCCATGGGCCTTCAAGGTTCCTTCTTCGGCTAGGTATTCTCGAAGCAGTTGAATCTCATGGTGGGCAAGACATTAGAGAAAGAAACAATGTAGAAAAACAATGATAGACAAAGATAGAGATACAATAAAACATAAAAAGAACAAAACAAGCTTTGATTTGATTTAAACAATGGAGGAAAATGTACAACTTACACCGGCTGTCACCATCGATACAAGAGGATCCCTTCCTCCATGAATGCAACATCTCCTCTCAGCTTTCACAAGAAGAAAATAAAATTTACAAATGTGGAAATCTAACCTAAAAGAAAGAAGAAAAACCCTAAAAATCCTAACTTTGGCCCTTTGCTGGACGCTGGACGCTCTGTACGTTGCACTGCAGGGGGTATTTATAGGTGCAGAAGGAGTTAGAGTCCAGTTACAACTCTCCCACGAAAGCTGATCCCCAGACTCGTCAGAAATGCCGCGAAAATGGGAAATTTGCCGCGGATTTGCGGCATTTTTGTGGCTTCTGGCCACGCGCTTTGGCGCGTGGCCTCTCCTGGTTCGTCCATCTGGGCGCCTGCTTCTGGAAGTATGATCCTGGCTCTTAATATTGGGATATGGATATAACTTGGAAATCAAGTTATCTAGATTTTGTATTCTCCCAATCTCTTTTAAACGAATTTCCTTCTCATCTTTGGCTTTTATGCTCATCCTGCAAGAGTTTAGGGTTGGGTAGAATTCTATCCTTCCCTCATCTTTAATAATTGCAACTTTAGCCCTTGTATATTTGCACTTTGACAATCTGATATTTGCACTTTGACTCTTGGGCTTCAAATATGGGCTTTTGGGCTCTTTTTAAGCTTTAATTCTTTCTTTTTATTATTTCGAGGCCTGCACACAATAAATCACAAAATATTAATAAATATGCAGAATTATATAAATAAATATGAAAATGTGACGGTAAATATGATGATAAAAATGCACTTTTCACTACCAATCACACCCCCACACTTATCTTTTTGCTCGTCCTCGAGTAAAGAAAAAGAAATGAAAAGTTAATCTAACCTAACTCACTTTCGTAGGAATCACGATTGCACTTAGCACGTGCAACAAGCCGTTAAACCTCTAGGTTACCCTAGAGGACGAGTGTTGTCTCGTGAGGGTTTTCTGCGGATTACACCCACAAAATCCATAAAAAGAAAAATATTTGAATTATATTTGAAGAGACTAAGTAGTCTATAAGTTTTAGGATTATCATTTTTATTCATTCTTCAAACTTAGTCTTAATAAAGTTAATTGTTTTCCGTTTTAGGTAAGAATTAAAATTGAATTTCCAATATAGTCTTTTTCGTTACCAAAAATCATATGCATCCTTATGTTTTTACTAGGAATTCCTTAACTTGGACTTTCATGCCTCTTTATATATATTTTTTTCTTTTTTTTTTATTTTTTTTTAATATGTATAACGCATCTAATTTTCTTTCGTGTAAGCATCAAGGCTTCTTGAGGCCCTCATACCTAACTAATTGATTATTAGATGTGTTAATACATATATTATATTTCTTAGTCTTCTTAGGCTTTCTAATCCATTCATGTAACGAACTTAAAGTCGATGACTCCCAAACCGGTTGGCTTTAGGGCACCAGGTGAGAAAACACCCCGCGGACTCAAATTCGAGTGAACTAGGCCCCAAAACTAAGGACTTTATTTTATTTACTCACCTTTAGGCATGAATACTTATGCTTCTTGAGGCACATGTATCAGCTTAATTGGTGATTTTTTTTTTTTTTTATTATGAGGCACAAGGTCTTTGTCTTAGAATCCTAGATATGCATTTGGTATGCATATTTCATTAAGGTAAAAATCAAGACTAATTACTTATTCAATTTCTCTCCTATACCTAAAAATTTAAACAATTTATTTATTTTGACCAAGTTTTTAGAAATCCTAATCATGATTTTCCTAATCCTTAAAACTAACTTAGGTTTCTTTCAAAAAAATAAGTCAAAATACTGTCCTTTTTATAACATTTTTTTTTAAAATTTTTTTTTATTAGCAAATTTTGTTAGTTTTTACCTATGTTAGTATGTTAGTAAAGCCCACCCCCACACTTATCTCATGCATTGTCCTCAATGTATGAATGAATGCATATATGCATGAAACAGAACAAGGGAAGGCGGAAGTTACCTTAGGGTGGTGGTTCCGGAGGTGGTCTAATTGGTCCACGAAATGCGGCCCAATCAAGATAACAAATAATTTGGTGGAACCCACCAGAAATTTTCCTTACATAACCCACTAAAATATATATATAATCATTTTTTAGTATTTCCACCCCCATCAAATTTCCAAATTTCATAATAAATTTCAGAGTTAATTGTCTCAACCTCCTTGTCCCAAAATGGAGTATGAAAAGATGGAATTATTGACTTGGACAATATAGGTGCGGGAACGAATACCGACTCAGGGAAAATGCTCAAATCAAGTAAGGGCTCAGGAGTCGGGCATGGTTCAAGAAGTGGGTCCAAGTCAAGAAATTGAAACTCAAGTCCACAATCTTCTTCCCACAATGGAATGTGACCTAATATGGGTGATATCTCTTTACTTCCAATATTAAGGAATTCTAGCTCATCGCCATACAATTCTTCAAAACTAAGGTCAACATCTTCCGTCAGAATTGTACAATCAGTTTCAGAAGTAAAGAGATTGTGAGAATCTAGGTCAAGTTCAATATGATCATCTAAAATGGGTGATTCAATTTCATAATGAATTGGAATAGGATCCAATGTTGACTCGGGAGAAGTGAAATCAGGTGGAGACACTGGAGTCATTATTGGATCAGGAAATAAAATTGAATCATCAAGTGGGAGATCATGATCATATTCATGCTCAAGTTCTATTTCAGGAAAGGAAAAACTTGCCAAATTATCAAGAATTGGAGTTTCGGCAAGTTCAGATGATGGCACTGAAATAGAATCTTGTTGTCCAAAGCAACTTGGTTCGTCGGCTCTAAGAGAGTGGTCAGCGATATGAGAATTTGCCGAACTGTAAGAACGCAAAGATTGAACCATCATATCTAAATCATGCTCGCGAGCTAATCTAGCCTGAGTCATGGCTTCAAGCCTCTTTTGGAATTGGATTTGGAAAGAGGAAGTGAGATCGTGATGAAGTTGTGAATCGGTGGACTCACGCATCATCATGTCTAAGATTGATGGTGGTTGTTGCTTGGACTCGTGCATACTCATCATTTCCCCGATAGATGGTTTTCTATTCTGAATGGGTGGATCTGAGTATGAATCTTGGGAAGAATGTGGACTAGATGGATATGGAGGACAATTTGGTTGAGAATTAGACTCGGGGGACTCGAAACCCCATGAACTCTGTGACGAGTTGAAATTATTATGGAAATTATAGTCATAAGATGGGGGGTGTGGGTTATATTCATTCGGATAAGACCATTCCGGCACACTAGATTGGTCAAAGTTAGGGTATGCCGGGTTGGTAATATCCGAATAATAGTTAGGGGTGTAATATGGATTAAAATTGGAATTATTCTTATATGCCATATCACACCAACACAACACAACAAACAAAAAAAAGAAAAATTCTAACCTAAGTTAGGGTAGACCTATGACCTAGACGACTCCTAACTGGTTAGACCGTCCACAGGAGGTTGGGTGCAGACTTTGACCACAAGTTAATCAGCCAGGTCAGGGTAAGAGTGGTGGGAGGTTTTCCGTCAAAGACGTTCCTTAATTAAATAACCACCAATCTTCAGGCTTTCGGCCCTCAATCCCTTTCCTAGACACTGATTTGACAAGAGTCAACTTCCAGCACTGTTCCCCCTTAGGATAATCTCCTATTGAGTCCGAGATGTCCCTAGGGCCAACGTCTACTAATTTTTATGTTAGGCTTGGGTTAGTGAGTGCTTGGGATATGATTTTTGGGCTAAGGAAGGGTGATGAAATCCCCACCTTATCTTGTTAATGGGTTATGCCCTTAAGATGAATTAGTGCAAGTGTACAAGATAAGTAGATAAGATTCACTCAAAGCAAAAAATCAACCAAGAGATGAGTCCTATTCTACATGCAATGCGTACGTACCTTACTTCTCCAGCACTCTTCAACAGTAAAAATAAAGGAATTGAAAAGACACGTGCCTAATATGCAAACGTCTAATCAATTTTATCTTAACAACAAATAATTTACTGTTGAATTAATTAGCAGTATACAGGTTTATCACAGAACAAACCCAACAGAGCAGAAAACAATATTTGCAATTTGCAGAATCCTGCAAAAATTTCAGTGAGTAATCCTCTACTGTTGCCGCGTTTCCGCGGCTATGGCCGCGTATCCGCGGCAATACAGTAGTCTCTGATGCTCTGCCTTCGAGGGCAGAGGCACAGAGGAGCTATATGTCCACTGCTGCTGCTGTATTTCTGTTTCCTGTTCTCCAAACCTGCAAACAGAAAAGAATAAAGAATTAGTTAAAAATTAAATTTTTGTTTTAGAGATAAACTTACCGTCCCTCCCCGGCAACGGCGCCAATTTGTTGACTGAGTTTTCCTGCACACAAAATATAATATGTTAGTTTAAGAATAGATGTGCAAGTCTCAGTTCTAATCCGCGGTAGCAAGGCTATGCGGGTCGTGATCCTCAGGGAGGGACTGCGATGGAAGCGTTAAGAAAGTTATAATCTAAAGCTTTTATTTTTATTATTAGTAGTGGTATTTACAATGGATGGTATTTACAATGGGTGGTAGAAAAGAATATGGAGATGATGTGGATTTAATCTACAAAAAAGAAAATAAAAGAAAAGGAAAGAAAACTTATCTCTTTAGTCTGCTTGCCGTTTGAACCGTTGCGATGATTTACCTTTTCTTGGAAGGCGTACAAGCACGACTTATGGGATCGTCCGCCTTCTTAATCTACTCTACGAAATGAAAAACAAGCTATGAAGACCTGTTCATCGCCATGGGCCGTCAAGGTTCCTTCTTCGGCTAGGTATTCTCGAAGCAGTTGGATCTCATGGTGGGCAAGACATTAGAGAAAGAAACAATGTAGAAAAACAATGATAGACAAAGATAGAGACACAATAAAACATAAAAAGAACAAAACAAGCTTTGATTTGATTTAAACAATGGAGGAAAATTTACAACTTACACCGGCTGTCACCATCGATACAAGAGGATCCCTTCCTCCATGAATGCAACATCTCCTCTCAGCTTTCACAAGAAGAAAATAAAATTTACAAATGTGGAAATCTAACCTAAAAGAAAGAAGAAAAACCCTAAAAATCCTAACTTTGGCCCTTTGCTGGACGCTGGACGCTCTGTACGTTGCACTGCAGGGGGTATTTATAGGTTCAGAAGGAGTTAGAGTCCAGTTACAACTCTCCCACGAAAGCTGATCCCCCGACTCGTCAGAAATGCCGCGGAAATGGGAAATTTGCCGCGGATTTGCGGCATTTTTGTGGCTTCTGGCCACGCGCTTTGGCGCGTGGCCTCTCCTGGTTCGTCCATCTGGGCGCCTGCTTCTGGAAGTATGATCCTGGCTCTTAATATTGGGATATGGATATAACTTGAAAATCAAGTTATCTAGATTTTGTATTCTCCCAATCTCTTTTAAACGAATTTCCTTCTCATCTTTGGCTTTTATGCTCATCCTGCAAGAGTTTAGGGTTGGGTAGAATTCTATCCTTCCCTCATCTTTAATAATTGCAACTTTAGCCCTTGTATATTTGCACTTTGACAATCTGATATTTGCACTTTGACTCTTGGCTTCAAATATGGGCTTTTGGGCTCTTTTTAAGCTTTAATTCTTTCTTTTTATTATTTCGAGGCCTGCACACAATAAATCACAAAATATTAATAAATGTGCAGAATTATATAAATAAATATGAAAATGTGACGGTAAATATGATGATAAAAATGCACTTTTCACTACTAATCAAACACCATACTCTCCCTCGACGAAAAGGAACAATACTATGCGGGGAGTGATTCGGATGTTGGAAGCGACACCTCCAACGTGTGCTACATGGTCCAAGGGGATAACCCCCTTGAGGTAACTACCGAATCCGAGGTAGAAGATAATGACATGTCATATGATGAACTTGCTTCATTTTGTCAACAACTATTAGAAAAATATGACATGCTTAGAAAAGATAATAAAAATTTGAAAAAGAATTTGATTGCATGCTAAAAGAAATTGATTCATTTAGAACTAAGGTTGCATGCATAGAAAAAGAAAATGAAATTTTGAAAAATGAAAATGTTTCCTTGTTGTCTAAATTAAATGATCTTTGTGAAGGAAACACTATTTTGAAAAATGAAATTGTTTTGGTGGAAAAACAAAAGGAAGTTGCTTTTTAAGAAAATAACTCTTTAAAAGGAAAAATGATTGAAAAAGAAAAGGTTAATGTTTCTAAAAAGAAAAGGACTATTGATCATGCTTTACATGCCACTACCACTATTGATCAAAATGAAGTTAAATTTTTGAAAAATAAAATGGATTGTTTGAGCTCTACCTTGAGCTCATGTGCATTTAACCACTCTAGATTGGAGTCCTTGTTTTCAAAGAAACAAACTCCATATATTCATGCACATCATCATCATGCATATGTACACTTTGCACGTCATGCTCACACTCACACTCATATGCATACTAAGGTGTACAAATGTACACATTGTGGCCGCAGAGGCCATTTAGCAAAATTTTGTTTTGATAAGATCATCATATAAATTTTGATAACAAAAATGTTTGGGTCCCTTATAAGACTAACCCTCAAGGACCCAAAAGAAAATTGGTACCAAAATCCCCACCTTGTATATTTGATGTAGGTGAGGGCTCTCACAAGACGTGAGAGATTTGGTGCCTTGGTGGTGGTTGCATGGACTAGAAGGACATACATTTGATGCACCGCTATCAAGGAGTTTTGGTGGAAAGGCCACCATGTTTTGAAGATTTGGAGTAGTTTCTTGGTTTGGTAACTATTTCTAAACTCTTAATTTATTTACATACTTTTCATCTGATAATATCATTTAGCATGTTCATGTTTTAATTGTTTTTGTGCTTCATGTGGTAAATACTAGTTTAAATGTGGTTTTTATCAAAACTTGTATTTATACATGTACAAATAGTGAACAACAAATTGATTTATATATGTTTGCTCTTCATGTTCATTTGTACTCACTATATGCACATGTATAGGCTAGTTTTGATGATTCTCTCATTTATACTTGTTTTGCCTATTTTTATGTTTTTACTTCATGTATATGTATTTTGTATTCAAATCTAATAAATATACATGTATACCCGTGAGTCTCTTGCCTTCATGCAAATACCTTTAATAGACTCTTTTATGTTTGGGATATGTATGTATATTGTTAGGATTGGATAAATCATACATATACCTTGAAGTTTGTTTTATATGAAAAATGAATTTTCATGTTTTGTTTGAGAAAATAATATTCATGTTTAATTTGAGCTTTATTGACTATTTTCATGAAAATATTAATTACTTGATTCTTGAATACTCACACTTTATTTGTTTTGTCATGACCTTGATTCATAAACATATTTTTGAGCTTTATAGTCTTTGAGTGTCATCTCTTGTGTATTTGGTATCACTAATGAAATACATATGTTTTGATTTCTTGTTTTTGAAGGATCTTTAACTAGTGTTTTAAAAATTATTTTTAACTAATTATTATTCTTCAATTGGATAGTGGTTTTGGTTTTCACTATACAATTTTTCAAACCCTATTTTCGAAAACCCCTTCCTACACCATTTATGGGCGGATGGCTGGGCGAGTATGCCTTGTAAGCTTTATTGGAAAATCCTTTACTTTGTGCATATAAAGGGTGGTAGGTTATGAGTTATATACTTGATTTACATTGTTATTTCAATTGGTATCATTGGATCTTTTCAATCGGTATCTAAATTGATAATTTTGTATATACTCATATTTTGTTTTCTATATATGTATGCTTCATTATTTCCATAATATTAATTGCTATTGGTATTCTCTTTTCATACATATATATGATTTTCGTGTGCTTAATTTATAATTGGTTTACATATTTAAAGCACAAAGTTTATGCTAAGCTTAAGTTAAAATTGTATTTTCAATTGGTATCTCAATTGACATTTTAATAAAGCTTATGCATGGCTTTTCAATTGATTTCAATATGTTTCTATTTCAAATTTGTTATAAATTTACAATTGGTATCAATATGTATTGCCTATTTTGAAAAATTCAAATTTGTAATGTTTATTTTACAATTGGTATCAACATGATTTTTTTTACAATTGGTATCTTAAAATTTGATTACAAGTGGTACCTTAAAATTTTTTTTGATATCTCAAAATTTGTTTTATTGAAGAAAAATTCAAAATTTTGTTTGAAAAATTAAAATCAAAACATTTTTTATTTGTATTGCCTATATGTAAGGAGAGCTTAACATCTCTTCTACATATAGATTCATGTTGAGTGTATCTAATATTGAGGAGCTTGACAACTCTTCTTTATGCGGTACACGTGTGTAGGGAGAGCTTCACATCTCCTCTTATGCATTACAGATTATGTGTTATGTGAATTGGGGCTTGTCATCCCTTCTTCATGTAATGCATATATGTAGGGAAGCTAACTTAGCGTCTTCCTCTTCATGAATGTATATCGCATATACCTTTTATTTGATTGCTTTGATTTCACCCCTTATTGATCTCTTTATTTATGACAAAAAGGGGGAGAAAATTTTGATGATTTTGTTTTTACTTTAACCCCTTTGTTGATGATTGACAAAAAGGGGAGAAGTATTTAGGTATATATGCATGTTTTTCCTTCCTTTATTCATAAAGAGGGAGAAGTATTTATGTTTATGCATATATGGTTTGTTTTGCAAATAGGAGACAAATAATTTGATATGTTTAATGCTTGTTTATGCATGTTTTATCTCCGTATATTTGCATACATGTTTATGTGCTTCATTGTATATTTATTATTTATTGTGATGCATGAGTTAAGCGGGAGCTTCTTTGAAGCTTTACTTTAATCCATGCATATATAACTTCATGAGTTTTGTCAACTTCATGAGTTTTGTCATCATGAAAAAGGGGGAGATTGTTGGCCCAAAGGCCTATCACTCTAGTTTTGATGATGATCAACTCATGTAGTTATAGTACTAATGATCTTGTGTTTAATTAGTTTCAGATTTGTGATCAAGATCTTAGTAGGTGTGTAGCTTCAACAAAAGATTTAAAGTCAAGTTTTGGAGCTAGCACGGTTTGATTCAAGAGCTTATGCATCAAGACCACATCAAATACTCAAGAGGAGTCTAGCTCTATGATCGTGTTTGGACCAAGTCAAGAAGATGTGAAGACTTCAAGTGAAGACCTTCAAGATCAAGACTTGTGTCTAGGTTTGTTAAGTATTTTGGTATATATGCATGTTTTTCCTTCCTTTATTCATAAAGAGGGAGAAGTATTTATGTTTATGCATATATGTTTTGTTTTGCAAATAGGAGACAAAGAATTTGATATGTTTAATGCTTGTTTATGCATGTTTTATCTCCGTATATTTGCATACATGTTTATGTGCTTCATTGCATATTTATTATTTATTGTGATGCATGAGTTAAGGGGGAGCTTCTTTGAAGCTTTACTTTAATCCATGCATATATAACTTTATGAGTTTTGTCATCATCAAAAAGGGGGAGATTGTTGGCCCAAAGGCCTATCACTCCAGTTTTGATGATGATCAACTCATGTAGTTATAGTACTAATGATCTTGTGTTTAATTAGTTTCAGATTTGTGATCAAGATCTTAGTAGGTGTGTAGCTTCAACAAAGGATTTAAAGTCAAGTTTTGGAGCTAGCACGATTTGATTCAAGAGCTTGTGCATCAAGATCACATCAAGTACTCAAGAGGAGTCTAGCTCTATGGATCGTGTTTGGACCAAGTCAAGAAGATGTGAAGAGTTCAAGTAAAGACCTTCAAGATCAAGACTTGTGTCTAGGTTTGTTTTTATAAGATTTTATTTTTAGATAAAATGTAAAGGATAGAATAGTTGGTGGATTACTCAAGTATATCTATATGCACACACACTCTTGATTAGATGAGTTTTCATAAAAGAAATTTTATTTTAGAAAAATACAAAAGAGTTTTCTTTTTGAAAAATACCGGTTTGATTTTTGGTATTCAAGTTTACATGTTTTAACCAAAACCGTATTTAGTGCTTAATGTCAAAAATATAGATATTTCACCATGTTTGTGTAATGGATCATATCCATACAATCTATACTTCAAAGAGTTTTAATATCTTGTTTTTGTATTTAGAGAAGTTTTGGAAAAATCAATTTTGGAAAAATACAGTTTTCCTTTTTAAGCCAAAATTTCCAAGTTACAAAAATAGTTCAAATTATTTGTAACATGCCTTGATTTTGTGCAAGCATGTTTGTTTATCAAAGTATATTGGCAAAACTATTTTTATAGATTTTTAGTAATTTTATGGGATTTTATTTGAGCCAAAATGACCAAGTTTTTCTTTCCCAAAATCTCTGACCTGGCTTCAGCCGGTCGACCGGGACGATCGACCGTAGCTTGAAGTCGGCCGACCGTATCGGTCGACCGACGTGCACAGCGTGCACGCCAGAATCTGGCTGGAGGGCCGGTCGACCGGGACGGTCGACCGTCCAGAGAGCTTTGCTCTCTGGAAAGCCTCGGTCGACCGGGCCGGTCGACCGGCAGAGAGTCTGCTCTCTGTTCCAGAGGTTCGGTCGACCGGGCCGGTCGACCGCTGCCCCAACGGTCAGAAATCTGACCGTTGGCGGTCGACCGTCAGACCATCTGGCTCCCAACGGCTAGTTTTTCTAGCTCTATAAATTGGGGCATTTGAGGGCTGTTTTCCATAAGATTTTCAAGTGGTTTTTGAGCTAGTTTTTTCAACTCCATTTAGAGGTTTTCCCACTTGTTTAGAGAGCAAATATTTCCAATCAAAAAGGGAGTTTTATCAAGAGTGTTTCAAAGTGATTTTCTTGAGTTTTCTTCCACAAATTCCATCCTTGTTTTTCTCACAAACACTTGAGCAACCCATTGATATATTCATTCTATAAGAGTGTTATTATGAGATTATTTTTAGGTGATCAAAGTGTTGTGATCACCAAAGACTTCTTCTTTGTTCTTTGAGGAGGCGAACTTGCGGGTTCGCGGTGTTTCGAGTTCGTGTGTGAACTCCGTGTTTGAGGTGCGGCCTCGGCGAGCTAGAGAGCTTGCGGTGTGTACGGATTAGGGAGTCCGAGAGCTTGTAGGTGTTACGGCACCGAGTGATCCGGTGGGATCGATTTATAGTGGAAATCCTTCAAGTGTGAAGGTAGGGATGTAGTGCAAGGGTGCTCGAACCTCGAAACAAATCTCCCGTATTTGCGATTGCTCTTTCTCTCTCTCCCTTACTTGTTTATATCTTGCATGCTATTATTGTGCTTATCTTTTCATGCTTGATATTCATATTGTGCTTAATTGTTATATGCTTAGGGATTGTTTGCTAACACTTGTATTCAACCAAGAGAGCCAACGTAGCACCTCAACTCTTATTTAGAGGAATCTTGAGGAGTTAGTCCAGAGCCCTTCACGGGGAATTCGGCTACACTCTTGTGTTATACGTGGTGTTTAGTTTAAATAGTTTGGTTAGGGCATAATAGTTTTTAATTCCGCATTTAGTGACCATTAGATTAGCCATCACCTATTCAACCCCCCTCTAGGTGATTTTACACAGCTGTCGGCCGACGCCTGGAGTGCTGATTCTAAATACAAGATTGGATCTTTTGAATATGATCTTGTCATCCCCCTGAAAATGGTCGTGAAGATGATACTGTAAGATGTACGTTGGTCTCCTCCTGGAATTAGTTTTGTCTGCTCTAGTATGTTCTTCCTGCTAATAAATGAAGCTTGGACTTGAAATCAGATATGCATACTCCCGTCCAGCTTCACCGCCAAGTCGAAGAGATTGCTCAATGGATCGGGAGTGTAATGCACTGCAAAATAAAGAAAAGTAAATGTGTTAGCATTGAATAAAAAGGAAAGTGCTAAGTCACAACTTTGCTCCCTGAGTGAAACTAATTCAGATCCAGCTTCGTTCCGCAAGCAAAACTAACTTCGCTCTGAGGTTAAGCTTCGCACTACACAGAGGTGAAATGCTAAAGCCCCAAAAGGGTAGCTTCACTTGGGAGTTTGAAAGCCACTTATGCCTTAAAAAGGCCAAGGCATAGCCTAGTTTATACGGCAAGGCTAGCCTCGCCTTAAAAAGGTAGAGGCATAGCCTCGCCTATATGGCAAGGCCAACAGGCCTCATAAGGCGAGGCTAGCCTCGCCTATACGGCAAGGCTAGCCTCTCCTTAGAAAGGCCAATACATAGACTCGCCTATACAGCAAGGCTAGGCTCACTTGAGAGATAAATTTGCCTAATCATGCAAGTCTTAGTTTTGTCAAGAAGCTTAAAGAAAAGCTAAAACCTTTCCCAAAATTTGCCAAATGCGAGGATCAAGGGAATTTAATCCCTAAAATAGCTGGTAATGCTAAAATTGATAGAGATAAACTCCCTAAAAATCATCAATTGATTGGTGCGGTCTCTGAAACACTGAGGCTCACCAGCTAGGTGGAGTAACGATCGAAATGAAGGCTTCCGTCGCCTCAGGGACTTCCGCCTCCTTGCCTGGACGACGAGAAGACTCCATGGAGTCGTGTTGAAGAGATGAGGAGGGTAAGAATCTTAGTGTATTCTAAATGAAAGAGGAGGGAAGAAGAACCCTGTCGCAGCCTCGTTGAAAGAAGGGAAGGTGAGTTCTCTGTGAAAGGACTATAAGGGTCATATTTATAGGTCCCACGGCATAGCCTCGTCACTGGCGCTTCAAATTTTGAAGCGCAGGTGAGGCTAAAGCACTCGAGTGCTTAGCCTCTGAAAGGGAGTCCCCTCCTGTAATACCCCGTTTCCAGAATACGTACTTAGTTGCGTATTCAGCTTTTCGATCGTATTTTTTTGATTTACTTCTTGTATTTGACCGATTTCAATTTCAAATATCATTTTCTAATATATTAGATTTTATATGATTTTCTGGATTTTTCCTGAATTAAAATGAATTTCTTCAAAACCGGTGTCGACCAGTGTCACTGATCGATTCCCGAATTTTTATTTTCCAAACAGTTAGGAATTTCTAGAAAGTCCTTTAGGCTTTATTTCTTAGAATCCTGTTTTCTATCTAAATACTTTTTCTGAGAATTTTATGAATTTATGAAAATTCTAACGGAGTCGGTAGATAACTGATTCCGGGATTTTTAGTTTTAAAACTATAAAGTATTTCTTAAAAAGGATTTCACTATTAGTCTTCATATATTATTATTGATTTTTGGTGAAATTTACGAGTCGTTCCGAGATACTTGAATTTCGGGCGATTTCGGTATTTTCCGAAATATTTTCCGTATCCTCGACTTAAACCCGGGAACTTGTCTTTTCATTATTTTATATTCTAAGTCCAAGAGTAAATATCTTCCTTTATGAATTTCTTTCCATTTTTCCTTTTCCTTTATTTCTCTTTCTCCACAACCACAAACTTTTCCCATTTTTCCAAAAATTCAAATCTCTTCCAAAATTCCAACTCCACATAATCTCACCAACCCCCTCATTTAATGCATCTCTCTCTCTCTCTCTCTCCCATGGCCGGCCAAGTGGCCAAGAAGAGGGACACCCATCCCCTCTCCTATTTTGCAATAAACCCCCTCACATTTACATTATTTACACCTCCCTTACAAAATCAAAATCCTATATAAACTTTCTTTTACAATTCTTTTCTCTTTTCTTCACTTCACCAAGAGATTAGCCTTCACCATTTTCTTCTCCATCTCAAACCCTAACTCCAAACCACCTCAAAGTCTTCATCTTCTTCTCAAGCAACTACAACTATTGGATTTGGATTGCATATCTCTTCATCGGAAGTATCGCCAAAGACCTAGTTGGTGATATTGTCGTCAACGATCATTCGGAACTCGTAGAAGCTTCACATAACCTTTCCTTGTGAGTATATCTACTCACCAAGACTTGTAAACTCCTTTGTATACTTGTGTTGACAAATCATGTACACTTGTGCCATAAAAATCATATTTTTAGCCCATCAAACAACCATCAGAAAATCTGTTCTGTTACTGTTTTCCCCACGATTAGTCGACTTAACCTAGGACCAGTCGACTAACCCACCTTAGCTGAAACTTAACCTTTTCTGATTTCACAGTTTTAGTCGACTAAGCCATATTACCAGTCGACTAGACCCCCTTAGTCGACTACATTTTTAACCTAGTCGACTAATCTTTCCCTGGACCAGGAAACACCCTCGGTTCCAGTCGACTCATCCAAAATATTAGTCGACTTAGGACCCCTAGTCGACTACCCATTCCTCCCTAGTCGACTCCTGTTTTCCTGAAATAAAACATCAACTCTCTGTATCACAGACTTAGTCGACTTAAGTATCCGTTAGTCGACTAGTAGTTCCCTGTTAGTCGACTACCCTTACAACCCTAGTCGACTAACTATTCCTGAAACAGAATTCCAACTTTCTGGAACCCAGTTTTAGTCGACTCATCTAGACTATTAGTCGACTTAAGACCCCTATTAGTCGACTAACCCTTCCAACTAGTCGACTAATTCTGACTGTTTGACTTAGTTGATTTCTTTTCTGAATTTGATCTTATCATTGATACATGTGTGACATATTATTCCTGTTCATACTTCATAACTGATATTACATGACATGTTACTTGATGGATCTCACCACTTGTTACTTCATGACTTGTTATTACATATTCTCGCTTCATGACTTGTTAAATAGTGAATATCACCTTTTATCATGCTATCTCTTAAACCAAGCATGATGCACTTGACTTTTGTATAAAATGGACTAACTTACACATGGGTCGGGGGAAACATGCGGATATCGATATGTGTTCGTGTTTACAGTGGCATTAGGTATATTGTACAATTATATTTCCGGTCTGACCTGAGGGCCTCCAGGGGACCGAGGGGAGTGCTTGCTCCCTATTCCTGAATACTGTCATGACAAGGGCATACATAAGTCCCTCCTGATAGGCCTTGCGGCTGGTTCCGTCATCAAGCAACGGAACACCCTGGACCGTGGTCCCGGGCATGCACGGGACCCACTGTAAACATAGTTCGTCGATACAACCGCTGTTTCCAATAACAACCTTGCTTTACTAGGATATGGATCTATGTGCTCTGGGACGCTGGGTCACATAGTTAGATATCACAGTAAGACAAGTAATAATAATAAGACGTTAACTGTAGATTTATTGTATTAGGATTTTATCTCTTCATGTTTTTCATACTTGTTAGTTGATATTCCTTATAACTGTTTCATCTTTCCTTATTCATGTCCCTTAGCCACTTGGCTATAGTTTGTTTATTGTTATATGTCTTGACTCCTTGAATTTGCACATTCAGATTCCGAAGCTTGGAACGAAGTGGAGCCATCCACAGAGGACCAAGCTTACCTTACTGAGCAGGCGGACTAGTTCCAGTCCCCTCGTGCCAGATTTACCTTTTGACTCACGAGATCTTCTTTCTACTTGTGAACTTTTTGTATACATATTTGTATATATTTCTTTTGGACTTGGTTATGATGTAATACACATGTAATGTGTAATACTTTATAATATCCTGTGATAACTTTGTATGTGTACTTCTTGTGTTGGCATATGTATGAATACCACGCTTTGTCGTGTACTCTGATCCTTGTTGTACTTTTATGCTTAGCGTATATACGTGAGGGCATTTTCTGACCTACGTATATACGTCGCAGTGACGTCCCCGTATCCGTGGAATCGGGGCGTTACAGGTTGGTATCAGAGCTTAGGCTCTCAAACCTAAAGTACAATCAAGCAGCAAATTCTAGTAATTTGCTAATGCCAACTACAATGTACAAAGTTATTGAGTCCTTCTTGATTCCTTCCTTGATTCATTCCCTTGTATCCTAAACTCCTTCCAATTGTTTTCAAATTCCAGTTATCTTTTCCCAACTCGGTATGGAGAGAAGGACGGGACGTAACCACTCCGGGCAAGCATCGAATGGACCCACGGGAGAGAATATGGATATTCTAAGGGTCATTCAGACAATGATGGAGAACCAGCAGCAGCAGACTGAGCTTCTCCGGCAAGAGTTGACAGCTCCAAAGGAACAGAGGCCGGGGAATATATCAGACTTCAGGAGGCTACAACCAGCCATATTCACGGGTGAAGAGAAACTCCTGGATGCTGAGCAATGGCTGACAGACACCACAGATTTGCTGAATGCAGCCAGAGTACCAAAGGAGAACCAAGTTGAGGTCGCCAAGATTCAGTTGAAAGATATAGCTAGAACTTGGTGGCTCGCTGAGGAGGCCAGATTGGAGAAGCCTGTCACCTGGGACACATTCTCCAAGAGTTTTTACAGCAGATTCTTCCCTGCTACTGCTCAGAAAGATATGGAAGAGCAGTTTATCAGACTCCAGCAGTGGAACAAGTCCGTGGATGAGTATGCCGCGGAGTTTCTTAGACTTAGCCGCTTCGCGCCGTACATGGTAACGGATGAGGAGAAGCGAGCAAGCAGATTCCAGCAGGGCCTGCAGATGGACATACAGGTCTTCTTGATGCCCCAGCAACTGAAGACTTATTCAGAGGTTCTCACCATAGCTCGAGAGGTGGAGCGTGGGTTAGAGAAGAAGCAAGCCAACCAGATGAGGAACCAGGCCATGAAGAGGCCGTTTGCACCAATGGGAAGAGGAGGCCCATACAGAGCAGCAAAGGTTCAGGCAAGGCAACCATTCAGACCAGCTCCTTACCAGATGGTTCGACCAGGTCCTATCTGCAACTTTTGTCAGAAACCAGGTCATTCTCAGCAGAATTGTCGTAGGGCAAATGGATGGTGTTTGGTGTGTGGATCTCGAGATCATTCCATTGAAGCTTGTCCACACAGGAGAATGGGGATAGCCAATCAGACCTTGCCAGCACTTCAGGGACCCAATGGACAGAGGGCACTTCCAGGGCCACTTGGGCAGAGGAATCAGGGACCAGTGATGAGGAGAGCTCTTCCCCTTCCTCCACAACATGTTGTTCGCCCAGTCCAGAGAGGAGCTAGGACTGCAGCAGGGCGTGGTAGAGGTCAGGCTTACAATCTGACTGCAGAAGAGGCTGAGGCTTCAGAGGAGGTGATAACAGGTAACATCAGAGTTCATTCGAAACCTGTTCTCGCTCTCTTCGATTCAGGTGCATCCCATTGTTATATCTCAGACCATTTTGTGGCTTTGCATTCTATACCTGTTAGATCTTTAGACCACAAATGGGAGATTAGTACAGGGAATGGGGTAGTCATATCTTCTAGAGTCTGTACTGATTGTCCGGTAGAACTTTGTGATAAGATCTTGGCCATAGATATGCTCGTACTAGATACCAAAGGGTACGACGTAATCTTAGGCATGACCTGGCTCAGTCAGTACCATGCAGTTATTGATTGTAGGGAGAAGAAGATTAATTTCAGAATCCCTCATCAACCGGAGTTCCAATTTAGTGGAGAAGTGAAGTCTACCAAGGGAAAGACTCAGATGACTACTTCGGAGGTTCAGAAGCAGAAGGTACCGGTGTGGGATGAATTCCCAGGAGTGTTTGCTGAGATCTCAGGACTGCCACCTGACAGGGTGATCGAGTTCTCCATTGACACAGTTCCAGGAGCAGCTCCTATATCCAAGGCTCCGTACAGGATGGCACCGACAGAGTTAGAGATTCTGAAGAAGCAACTGCAGGAATACTCAGACAAAGGATTGATTAGACCAAGTACTTCACCATGGGGAGCTCCAGTGCTATTGGCGAACAAGAAGGATGGTGGTAAGAGGCTTTGTATTGATTATAGAGAATTGAACAAAGTTACCATCAAGAACAAGTATCCCTTACCAAGGATTGATGATCTGTTTGATCAGCTTCATGGAGCCCGTGTATTCTCTAAATTAGATTTACAGTCGGGTTACCATCAGCTGAGGGTGAAGAAGGAGGATATCCCGAAGACGGCATTCAGGACCCGTTATGGCCACTATGAGTTTCTAGTTATGCCTTTCGGAGTCACCAATGCCCCTGCAGTTTTCATGGATTTGATGAACCGAGTGTTCTCGCCCTATCTGGATCAGTTCGTTGTTGTTTTCATAGATGACATTTTGATCTATTCAAAGAACAACAGGGAGCATGCAGAACACTTGAGGATTGTATTGCAGACTCTTCAGCAGGAGCAGCTTCATGCTAAGAGGAGCAAGTGTGAGTTCTGGTTGGACAGCATAGCCTTCCTTAGACACATGGTTTCAGCAGAAGGAATTTCAGTTGATCCCAGCAAAATCCAGGCAGTGAGAGATTGGCCGATTCCGAGGACAGTGACTGAGATTAAGAGTTTTCTTGGACTAGCCGGATATTACAGACGCTTTGTCCAGGATTTCTCTAGGATTGCAGCCCCATTGACCAAGCTCACCAGGAAAGGAGAAAGGTACATATGGACAGAGAAGTGTACTGCAGCCTTTGAGCAATTGAAGCAGAGACTCAATTCAGCTCCAATCTTGAGGACTCCCTCAGGAAGAGGAGGGATGGTCATATTCAGTGATGCATCAGGAAAAGGCCTGGGATGTGTGCTAATGCAACATGATCATGTCATAGCATATGCATCTAGGCAACTGAAGACTCATGAGCGGAATTACCCAACTCATGACTTGGAGCTAGCAGCTGTGATATTTGCTTTGAAGATCTGGAGGCATTATCTTCTGGGAGACAAAGTGTTGATATATACGGATCACAAGAGCCTCAAGTATATTTTCTCACAGAAAGAGTTGAACATGAGGCAGAGGAGATGGCTTGAACTGATGGCGGACTATGATATTGACTTGCAATATCATCCTGGCAAGGTCAATACAGTTCCAGATGCACTGAGCAGGATGCCAGAGAACAGAGTGCTAGTCCAAATCACTCAGCAGAAGGAGTTGATTCAAGACTTCATCAGATTGGACTTGATGTTAGTTCGAAGGACTGAGAAGGCAGGACAGTTCATGACTTTGCAGATCCAGTCAGCATTGATAGATGAGATCAAGGAAGCTCAAAAGGAAGATCCCAGATTACTGAAATTCAGAGCTCAGGTAGAGGCTGGATTGAGGACTGATATCTGTATTCATCCAGATGGTGCATTATATTTTGGAGGCAGACTTTGTGTTCCCCAAGGAGAAGTTCGACAGAAGATCCTAGCAGAAGCTCACAGTTCAGCCTATTCCATACACCCAGGGGGAACCAAGATGTATCAGGACATCAAGAAGCAGTTTTGGTGGAATGCTATGAAGAGGGAGATAGCTCAGTTTGTAGCCAAATGCTTGGTCTGCCAGCAGATAAAGATAGAGCATCAGAGGTCAGCTGGACTTCTACATCCTTTACCAATACCCGAATGGAAGTGGGAGCACATCACCATGGATTTTGTCACGGCATTGCCTCGCAGTCCCAAAGGTAATAATGCTGTGTGGGTAATCATTGACCGTCTCACCAAGTCAGCTCACTTCATACCATTTCGGGTAGGTCAGACAACAGAGGTTCTGGCAGACAAGTACATGAAGGAGATAGTTCGTCTGCATGGAGTTCCTGTTAGTATTGTATCAGACAGAGACACCAGATTCAGATCTCATTTCTGGGAGAGTCTCCGAGAAAGTCTGGGAACTCGTCTGAAATTCAGTACTTCATATCATCCTCAGACAGACGGACAATCTGAAAGGACTATCCAGATTCTTGAAGACATGTTGAGGGCCTGCATAATTGAGTTCAAGGGATCATGGGAAGACCATCTTCATTTGGCTGAATTTTCTTATAACAACAGTTATCAGGCAAGTATCAAGATGGCACCTTTTGAGGCACTGTATGGAAGAAAGTGCAGATCACCGATTTGTTGGGATGAAGTCGGTGAGAGGAGACTTTTGGGACCAGAGATCCTGATTCAGACAACAGAGAAAGTCAGAGTCATCAGAGATCACCTCAGGGCAGCACAGAGTAGGCAGAAGAGTTGGGCAGATTCACAGAGAAGGCCATTGGAATTCCAGGCAGGAGATCATGTGTTCTTGAAGATATCACCTACCAGAGGAGTGATCCGGTTCGGTATTCGTGGAAAGCTGAGTCCGAGATATATCGGCCCATTCGAGATTTTGGAACGAGTGGGAGATGTGTCTTACAGATTGGCCTTACCGCCATCTTTGGACGGAGTGCACAATGTTTTCCACGTATCTCAGTTGAGGAAGTATGTCAAGGATGATAGTCATGTTTTGGATCATTCCGAACTGGAACTGCAGCCAGATTTATCATATCAGGAACAGCCGATGGCCATTCTAGATAGAAGTGTGAAGACACTGAAGAATAAGGCTATACCATTAGTGTTGGTGTCTTGGAACAGACATGCGCCAGGAGAGGCCACTTGGGAACGAGAGGACGTTATCCGTGAGCGCTATCCTCAACTTTTCACATCTTGAATGGTAAGACTCTTTCCTTCTATTCTTCTCTACCGTTATCTTCCATCTTATCCTTCTCTATCTGTTACTTTTCCTGTTACCTTTCACCTTATGAAATTTCGAGGACGAAATTTTTGTAAGGTGGATGGATTGTAATACCCCGTTTCCAGAATACGTACTTAGTTGCGTATTCAGCTTTTCGATCGTATTTTTTCGATTTACTTCCTGTATTTGACCGATTTCAATTTCAAATATCATTTTCTAATATATTAGATTTTATATGATTTTCTGGATTTTTCCTGAATTAAAATGAATTTCTTCAAAACCGGTGTCGACCAGTGTCACTGATCGATTCCCGAATTTTTATTTTCCAAACAGTTAGGAATTTCTAGAAAGTCCTTTAGGCTTTATTTCTTAGAATCCTGTTTTCTATCTAAATACTTTTTCTGAGAATTTTATGAATTTATGAAAATTCTAGCGGAGTCGGTAGATAACTGATTCCGGGATTTTTAGTTTTAAAACTATAAAGTATTTCTTAAAAAGGATTTTACTATTAGTCTTCATATATTATTATTGATTTTTGGTGAAATTTACGAGTCGTTCCGAGATACTTGAATTTCGGGCGATTTCGGTATTTTCCGAAATATTTTCCGTATCCTCGACTTAAACCCGGGAACTTGTCTTTTCATTATTTTATATTCTAAGTCCAAGAGTAAATATCTTCCTTTATGAATTTCTTTCCATTTTTCCTTTTCCTTTATTTCTCTTTCTCCACAACCACAAACTTTTCCCATTTTTCCAAAAATTCAAATCTCTTCCAAATTCCAACTCCACATAATCTCACCAACCCCCTCATTTAATGCATCTCTCTCTCTCTCTCCCATGGCCGGCCAAGTGGCCAAGAAGAGGGACACCCATCCCCTCTCCTATTTTGCAATAAACCCCCTCACATTTACATTATTTACACCTCCCTTACAAAATCAAAATCCTATATAAACTTTCTTTTACAATTCTTTTCTCTTTTCTTCACTTCACCAAGAGATTAGCCTTCACCATTTTCTTCTCCATCTCAAACCCTAACTCCAAACCACCTCAAAGTCTTCATCTTCTTCTCAAGCAACTACAACTATTGGATTTGGATTGCATATCTCTTCATCGGAAGTATCGCCAAAGACCTAGTTGGTGATATTGTCGTCAACGATCATTCGGAACTCGTAGAAGCTTCACATAACCTTTCCTTGTGAGTATATCTACTCACCAAGACTTATAAACTCCTTTGTATACTTGTGTTGACAAATCATGTACACTTGTGCCATAAAAATCATATTTTTAGCCCATCAAACAACCATCAGAAAATCTGTTCTGTTACTGTTTTCCCCACGATTAGTCGACTTAACCTAGGGACCAGTCGACTAACCCACCTTAGCTGAAACTTAACCTTTTCTGATTTCACAGTTTTAGTCGACTAAGCCATATTACCAGTCGACTAGACCCCCTTAGTCGACTACATTTTTAACCTAGTCGACTAATCTTTCCCTGGACCAGGAAACACCCTCGGTTCCAGTCGACTCATCCAAAATATTAGTCGACTTAGGACCCCTAGTCGACTACCCATTCCTCCCTAGTCGACTCCTGTTTTCCTGAAATAAAACATCAACTCTCTGTATCACAGACTTAGTCGACTTAAGTATCCGTTAGTCGACTAGTAGTTCCCTGTTAGTCGACTACCCTTACAACCCTAGTCGACTAACTATTCCTGAAACAGAATTCCAACTTTCTGGAACCCAGTTTTAGTCGACTCATCTAGACTATTAGTCGACTTAAGACCCCTATTAGTCGACTAACCCTTCCAACTAGTCGACTAATTCTGACTGTTTGACTTAGTTGATTTCTTTTCTGAATTTGATCTTATCATTGATACATGTGTGACATATTATTCCTGTTCATGCTTCATAACTGATATTACATGACATGTTACTTGATGGATCTCACCACTTGTTACTTCATGACTTGTTATTACATATTCTCGCTTCATGACTTGTTAAATAGTGAATATCACCTTTTATCATGCTATCTCTTAAACCAAGCATGATGCACTTGACTTTTGTATAAAATGGACTAACTTACACATGGGTCGGGGGAAACATGCGGATATCGATATGTGTTCGTGTTTACAGTGGCATTAGGTATATTGTACAATTATATTTCCGGTCTGACCTGAGGGCCTCCAGGGGACCGAGGGGAGTGCTTGCTCCCTATTCCTGAATACTGTCATGACAAGGGCATACATAAGTCCCTCCTGATAGGCCTTGCGGCTGGTTCCGTCATCAAGCAACGGAACACCCTGGACCGTGGTCCCGGGCATGCACGGGACCCACTGTAAACATAGTTCGTCGATACAACCGCTGTTTCCAATAACAACCTTGCTTTACTAGGATATAGATCTATGTGCTCTGGGACGCTGGGTCACATAGTTAGATATCACAGTAAGACAAGTAATAATAATAAGACGTTAACTGTAGATTTATTGTATTAGGATTTTATCTCTTCATGTTTTTCATACTTGTTAGTTGATATTCCTTATAACTGTTTCATCTTTCCTTATTCATGTCCCTTAGCCACTTGGCTATAGTTTGTTTATTGTTATATGTCTTGACTCCTTGGATTTGCACATTCAGATTCCGAAGCTTGGAACGAAGTGGAGCCATCCACAGAGGACCAAGCTTACCTTAGTGAGCAGGCGGACTAGTTCCAGTCCCCTCGTGCCAGATTTACCTTTTGACTCACGAGATCTTCTTTCTACTTGTGAGCTTTTTGTATACATATTTGTATATATTTCTTTTGGACTTGGTTATGATGTAATACACATGTAATGTGTAATACTTTATAATATCCTGTGATAACTTTGTATGTGTACTTCTTGTGTTGGCATATGTATGAATACCACGCTTTGTCGTGTACTCTGATCCTTGTTGTACTTTTATGCTTAGCGTATATACGTGAGGGCATTTTCTGACCTACGTATATACGTCGCAGTGACGTCCCCGTATCCATGGAATCGGGGCGTTACACCTCCCTCATAGCGCATGCGAGACTAGTACTGAAGCGGAGCTGACAAATCAAGTATGCTTTGTAAGCGGAGTTATCTAGAAGAGCTCAGAGGTGAGGCTATTTCAGAGGCAAGCCTATTTCAGCCCGAAGGCGAGACTATTCTAGCCTAAAGGCGAAGTTAGAGTTCAAGTAGCTCTGCCTAACATAGTTCAGCCATGAAGATGAAGTTGAGTTCCACCATGAAGGCAAAACTAAAATCTACATATCCATGGCCCTTTTTCAACAATCGAAGCAATTCAAAGTATTTCGAAATCTGAACCATCACATTGCAGATTTATGAAAACTTTGAAGGGGGTTTATTGACACTCCAAAATGACATTCCCCTGGTAGCATTTCAGTTGGTCTAAACGACATTCAAACTTGTTGAAATTTGCAAAAGAAAAGATGCGGACAAGCTGACGGCCAGGCTCTACCCATCCTCAGAGACCAAGCGATGACTTGAAACTTACTGATTCAGTGAAGCAGACAGTAAGCCAAGCATCACCTGTAAAGAGGCCTAAGCATGGCCCAAGAGGATAGCTTCACTTGAAGCTCTATAGTCTTGTTGAAGGGCTTAGATATTAGCTTCGCCTGAAGTTTCTCTTGAGAGCTTCGCTCTTGAAGCTCTTCACAGCTTCGCCTGAAGCTAATATTAGCTTCTCCTTAAGATTTTTTTATGAGTTTCTTTTAAAGCTCTTCATAGCTCTACAAAAAGCTAATCTTCAGTTTCGCCTGAAGCTTTCTTGTAGCTTCGCTCGAGAGCTGGACTAGCCTCGTACGAAGTTAATTCCAGCTTCGCTTGAAGCTTTCTGCGCCCCCTATGGGAGGGCTTTCCAGGTCAATGCTTGACCTAGTTTTTAATGGGCTAACCCCACTACGGTAGTGGGGTTAATGCCACTTTTAAGTGAGTGATTACACCCGTCCACTTCGTTCCACATTAAGTGGAGACAACCTGGTGAAATGATTATTTTTAGGCTCGCGTGAGCCTGTCAGTCTCGCATGAGGCTTATAGCTAGCTTCGCATGAGGTTTTATAACCTCGCGCGAAGCTCAAAATATCCTCCGGCGAGGCTAAATGACCGTCTTCATTCTTTGATAAAATCTAGGGACAGTTAAACCCCTCAAGAGCTTATACATAGCTCATTCTTGGGATGAGCTCGGGACTGAAAAGGGCTTGGTTGATTAGCAAGTTAAAGATTAAGAGATCAAGAGGCAGAAAAAGAGAGAAAAGGGCTAACTTTCCTTCGATTCTAAGAAATTCAGAGAGTTACTTCTCTAAATTCTAGGTGTCAATACTCTAAGACCTTCTTCTCTCAAGGAATCTCCGGAACCAGGCGCGAAGGAATTCCTTAAGACTTCATCTGTAACGCCCCGATCCTAAAGATACGGAGACGTTATGGCGACGTACATACGCGAGGTGAAAACAACCTCACGCGTACGTTAAGCCTCAGTACAGGAAATCACCTCATAGTTATAGGGGTCCCAGCCGGAAATAAGTACAAGAATACCTGCAGAAAAAGGTGAGTGATCATAACATATAGGAAAAGTAGGGATAAATAAGATAACAACAATAAATCATAAAGATACCTATGAAGTGTCTCGATGAGGAATCTCCTATGTGACTCCAAGGCACTCTCGGTTACTACGGTACGCGGATCTCCAATCTGGGCACGCAAACCCAGGGTCGTCAGAAAGCGACCTAGTAAGTGGTAAAATGAAAGAGGCAGTAATATATACTATAATAATACAAGCATGATACGAATATATAATACATGATGTTGTAGAAGTGATACCATATAATAAGCCTATATGAAGCAGTAGAAATATAGAAACATGTCCTCTTTTAATACCATCACTACCTAGCCGGTCATCATCGGGTCATGAGTCGTATCCAGTTTATATAATAATTAGTGTTGTCTAGTGATGATGTGATAGAAATGACCATGTTCGTAGTGACGTGATGGAAATGAACAGGTAGATGAAGTATACAACATAATCATCCTACTGTGTTGTGCACATACAGTCATGCTGTCTGCAAAATATAGAATATATGCAATGCAGAACATGCGTAGTATGCCACGACATACAGTGTAACATGTACCAGGTAATGTAACAAAGTAGACATGTAACAAGATGGCGCATATATCATCAGGAACAGTAACAAGTACATCTGAACAATAGTATACATATATCAGGTAAGTCATGTCATTTATACAATAGTAGCAATCAGTGCCACCTGGTATTTTAATCAATCTCTTCCAGTGTCCCATACCACTGGCAGTTCATACTGGAGCCCGCACTCCAGTCGAACCCATCCGGACATGGCCTACGGGTACCATTATCCAAACGAGAGAGTGATCAAATAACAAGTGTTCCTGACATCACTATTGTGTATACTGTTTTATTGTGTTAATTGGAAACCCATGGTCGAGGAGCTCTTATCGGGTGGGTGTATCCCGTGCATACCCGGGACAACGGCCTTACCAGATCCCTGGCTGCTGAGACCAGGGCCAGCCCGCTAGAGCTATAACATGTAACGGGAATCTCAATGAGCTAAAACAATAACGGGATGCTCATGAGTAACAGATGGTAGCCAGCACTACCCCGTCCCCTGCAGTGGGACAAACAATGGATCCAAACATCCACCCGATAGGATCTAGTCAACCGTCAAGTCTCCCCCATACCCAAGTTCTCTTTATGATATGATATGTCAAGTATACAATGTAACAAGAACCAATACAATACATGATACGGGTAACATAATAACTGGACCAGAGCTCTGTTGATAGCATAGAACAATATAACGGGAGACGGGAACAATATAACGGGAATAATATAAGGGGAAACGGGAACAATAGATGTAAGAGTCCACATATCGCATATCAACAGCTCTCATGTCCAGTAACGGGACTATCCATATCAGTAACAGGAAACAATCATATAACATGAATACGGTAATATGAAACAAGAGTACATGTAATAGGAATGGGGAATCATATGACAAGAATAGAGAAACCATATATGCATGTGTAGCAGAGATATAGAAACATGACATGCATGTGTAACAGTAATCAGTGTATTCCATGTAATGATGATAACTATAATATGACATGCGGTAAACCGTGCATTGGTATGCAGTAGCCAGTGCATTGGTCTGTAGCAAGAATCCGTGTAAGACATTGGTATATCACTAACATGTCCTAACAGTGGTCCGTGTATAATGTCCGAGTATGTCCAGTGAATAATTACTAGTTACCGTCTTTTATTCATAATCAAGATATACCAATCAATGTTACTAAACAATGTAAAATATAATTTATAAAAGAAAAACACTCACAAACTAGTCATGGGAAGGTAGCTCTCTTTCCCACGATCGCAACGGATCCAGAATCGTCCAAATCGGAGTCCGAATGCTCCCGATATCGCCCGAATACTAAATCATACCAAATAGGGTTAAATATGTAAATAAAAATAATAAATGCAAATACGGAATTGGACAAGGGGGTTTCTGTAAACGTACCTTTATTGGGTTGGATGCGGGTAAACGGGTTAACGGGTCGGGTTTAGATCTAATACCCAAACTCAATGACTTAAATGGAAGTGGGTTAGTGGGTTAATGGGTAGGGCTTATAGGGTAACGGATTTCCAAGCAACCAATAGGACTATAGTGGGTTCGAGTGTGAACCCGAACCCAACAACACACACACTCACACACACACACAGCACACACTCACACACACACACACAGCACACACCCACACTCACACTCACACACACACAGCACACACCCACACTCACACTCACACGCAGCACACTTTCACACTCACACACACACACAGCACACACACTCATCACACTCACGCAGCACACGCAGCACACTCTCTCACACACACACAGCACACACAGCATACACACATACACTCTCATAGCACATAACACACACAGCACACACAACACACACACAGCACACAACACAGCACACACAACACACACACACACAACACAGAGAGAGCAGCAGCTGCTGCTGCTGTGCGCACCATGGCCGGCCAGCACTTCGCCGGCGACGGCACCTTGCCGGCGGCGACCCTCGCCGGAATAGAGAGGGAAAAAGAGATGGGGAGAGAGAAACAGAGAGGTGGAGAAGAAGAGAAAATAAAAGAAAAGAAGGGGAAGAAGAAGAGGAGGAGGAGAAGGGGGGCGCCGGCGGGCTGGGGCGCGGCGGCGGCGGCGCCGGCTGAGTGCGCGGTTGTTAGATCTAAATTATTATATACAAGATCTACACATATACTGTAAGCCTCTTTATCATGATCAAAGAGAAGGAGGGTTTTAGGCATACCTGATTCCATCACGAAGAGGATGCCGAAAGTTGCACGATCTCGAGGACGCCGGAGTTGAGGGAGAGGATTCTTCTATCCAGCCACCAAGTTCTCTTCTTTATTCTTAGAGGAGATGAGAGGCCTCTAAGAGAGAGATGGTTATTGTTGTTGGTGGAGAGGGAACCCTACTCATGGTATATATAGCATCAAGAAACCCTAGTTCAATTCATCATAGATCTAGGCCCTTGATTTATAACACGAGTTCCACACGTGTGATGAGTCCTACATTCTAATTTAAATACACTCATGGCTAAGTGTAATTGAAAACGTGTCTAGACCCAAACCATTTAGGTTTGATCAATTCTTTATTGGGTCAAACAATATAGGTTAAGTGGGCGGGTGCAAATATCCAATTGACTTGATTAGGCCCAAAATAAATTAGACTTTAAAACTAATAAGTCTAACAATCTCCCACTTAGGCCAAGCAAGTCATACTGAATAGATATTATGCATAACTTTATGACGTCGAAACTTTAACCGCCGACAAAATCACGTTTCAAAACAATCTGGTCCATTAAGTGTCCTGCCACCGAACATGGCGATCGTTACCTTCTGTATAATCGAGGTAGGACCTTCCACATCACAAGTTTTAGAACCCCTAACGACATAGATCAAATGTGGACGTGTGGCATGGAAATGTCCTCTGATCAAATAAGGTACAATTCCAACTGGCTTCCACTTTACGACTCCAACGAGTCTAGCCTTATGACTCCAACGAGTCTCACTTTATGACTCCAACGAGTTTAACTGCTAATTCATCAAACTCAAATGCGCAAAAGTAAACTTTAGGAAAAGCAGTTATAAATTTATTTATCAGAATCAACAAATGTCCATAAAGTGCACTTTGAAATAATGTCTGTTACATAAAATTATCCACTCCCACAAAAACAGGATATCATAATGACAAGTCATCCCCATATGAGCAATATGCTCTAAGAATACTTTAGGTGAAAGTTCTTTAATGAGTGGATCTGTAATGTTAAGAATAGTGTCATCACTATCAAACAGACAAAAAATATGATTCTGAACTTTATCATTGATGACAAGAAACTTGATGTCGATATGCTTCGACTTTGCTGAACTCTTGTCACTATTGCAGTAGAGCTTTATTGCTCTTATTGTCACAGTGTAGCTGTAATGGCCTCTCGACTAAATCCACCATCTTCCTACAATAAGGAAAATGTAAAATAAAGTGGACTTCCTATTGTCGATACATCCAGCATAATCTGAATCTGTGTATCCAATCAGCTACAACTGATCAGATTTCATGTAATCTTTTATTGATATCGCATAACCTTCTTGACAGTCTTCCAGAGATCAATCTCATGATTGATCAAGTTTCTGTCAAGTTTCTCAATGGTATATGCTATGTCTGATGGGTTCAAACTTGAGCATACATCAGACTTCCAACCGCCAATGCATATGGAATGTCTTTCATTTGCTCTTTCTGTAGATCGTTCTTGAGACATTAGAGTAAACTACACTTATCTCCCTTAGAGCAATTCTTCATGCCATATCTATCTAGCACCTTATCGATATAGGCCTTTTGTGATAAACTTAATATTCCACGTGTCCTGTCACGTTGAATCTGGATACCTATCACAAAAGAAGCGTCTCCAAGATCTTTCATCTCAAAGTTCTTTGAGAGAAAACTCTTAGTGTCAAGCAAAAGAACCATATCGTTACTTGCTAGTAGAATGTCATCCACATATAGCACAAGAAATATAAGTCTACTCTCTTTAAATTTATGGTGAATACATTGATCAACTATATTTTCCTTAAAATCAAAAAACGGATATTACTTGATCAAATTTCAAATACTATTGAAGGGATGCTTGCTTTAAACCATAAATGAATTTCTTTATTTGCAAACCAAATATTATGAAACCTTCACTTTAAAACTTTCTGGTTGCACCATACAGATTTCCTTCTCGATGCTACCATTAAGAAAGGCAATCTTAACATCCATTTGGTATAACTCCAGGTCAAAGTGAGCCACCAGTGTCATAATAATCCTAAAAGAATGCTTTATGAAAACCAGGGAGAAAGTCTCCTTATAGTCAATGCCCTTTCTTTGAGTGAATCCCTTTGTGACAAGATGTGCCTTATACCTTTCGACATTACCTTTCGAATCCCGCTTGGTTTTGAATACTCATTTACAACCAATCGGTTTCTTTCCTTTAGGCAATTCTTACTAAATCCCAAACATCATTGTCCTTTATGGATTTTAACTCATCTTTCATGGCATTTGACCACTTAGTGGAGTGAATGTTGAGTTTGGCCTCATTCAAGGATGTGGGGTCATCCTCTAGCCTTATGTCAAAACTCATGCTATTGGAGATAAACTATACAGTCATTTGTAATGACTGATCTCCTCTTCCTAGTTGATCTTCTCGGCACTTGTGGTTGAGAATTTTTAGATTCTACCTCATCAGCATGATCTACTTCAGGATGAACTGTATATGTATCTTGTAAGGATGCAACTGTATTTTCATCTTGAAGTAGAACAACTACTTTATCATTTGGAACAATTGTCATGGGTATAACAATATGTTCTTTCTTAAATATGAAATCTTTATGTAGTTGACTCCCACTATTCTGAATATTCTCAAAAAAAAATTTAGCAATCCGTCTTTATGTTCTTTGTGGAGGGACAATAAAACTTAAAGCCTTTATACCTCTCAGAATACCCTACGAATAAACAGCTGTCCTTGAGTCCAACTTCTTCTCATATGGCATATATGGTCGAGCTTCCACTGGACAACCCCAAACATGAAGATTCCTAACACTGAGAGATTTCCCAGTCCATAACTCATAGAGGGTTTTAGTTACTGTTTTGCTAGGTACTTTATTAAAGAGGTGACAACCATCTTTAAGGCTTCACTATATAATGACTTTGGTAGAGTAGTGTGAGCTATCATACTCCCAACCATATTCTTTAGTGTGTGATTTTATCTCTCAGCAATACCATTTTGACGAGGTGTCCCTGATATGGTGTACTAAGCGATAATACCACTCTTTCAAAAATTGACAAATGATTCTGGACTTTTACCTGATTCGTCATATCTGTCATAGTACTCACCACCATGATCAGATCTAACGGCTTTAACATGTCCAATGATTGGGATTTCTCATGGAACAAGTGTAGGTACCTATAACGAGAGTAATTGTCTGTAAAAGTGATGAAATATTCATGACCATTCCAAGAAGCTGTAGGGAATGGACCACAAATGTCTGTATACACCAAATTAAGACATCTGAACTTCGTCTAGTACCAAACTTTCTAATGTTTCTTTAATTAATTTTCGCTTAGTGCCTATGTCATTCACATATAGAGACTCAGTATATAAAGCATGAAGTTTCAATTTATATAGCCATCAATCAGAATTCTAGTACCAACAACTTTTGGTTTGAAAAGTAGACTAAGAGTTTCATTATCAAGAGTGACAGTAAAACTAAATCTGTCTAACAAATGAAATTGAAATATGATTCCGCCTAAAAAGACGGTACATATAAAGTCTCATCCAAATCTAAAACAAAAAACCAGAATCTAATTTAAGCCTACAAACTCCAACAACTTTAATTGCAACTTTATTTCCATCACCTATGTATACGTATCGCTCAGCTGGGCTGGGCCTCCTTTGGGTTTGGAAGTTTCGCATTGAATCGCTTATGTGAATTATCTATTCATAATTTATAAAGTGGCACTAAAGCTAAATTAATCTCAGAACAAACATAAATATGAGATATACCCGCTAAATAGTCATTTCTGATACTTTATGCATTCCTACTTAAGGTGGCTTACTTTCTTACAGAAGAAGTATGCAATGACCTTAGGCTACTTTTTCTACACTTTTGCCACTTAGGATCAGCCACTGTAGTAGTGTTTATGTTCCTCCCTTTAGTTTCACTTTCCTTTTCTTATTAGAAGTTTACTCTGGATGCAAAGTGAGCACTGACTTTATCAGGCATAGCACTTCTAATAGTTATAGGAATAGTGTACTTTATGACTATTAGACACCTCTTGTAAGATCTCTCCCACTTACCATAATTTACCTTTTCTTTACTGAACTTTTATTAGTGATAGTAGAGATCCATCAATCTTTAAGGTGTACTCTAGGTACATGAATTCAAGAACGATCATTTACGTGGTCTTATCACTTCTTAAAGTTTGTACCATTCAATTTAAACTACATAAATGTACAATTTCTCATCAGTTTAACATAAACATTGCATTTAATAAAATTCTACTGTAATAGCCATAAAAAAAATGAATTTCAGAAAATGCAACCAGTTTAACCGATAGAGCTGCCGGTTAAACTTTCAGAACAAGTTGTGTCTCTATATGTCAACACTGTACTGGCCCAATATAGATATCCTAAAGTTTAGGTCCTATGTAAGAGAACAGCCTTCCTTTGGGCCGATTGTCACTTTATAGGATTGGTCCTAAAGTTTAAGTAATCTATATTGGCCATATAATATATGTAATGACCCGGCCATAATGACAACCTTCCTTTGGGCCGATTGCCACACGCATGGGCCACACAAATTTATGCATCTGGATTCTTGTTCCGCCATCGGACTAGTTGATGAGGGTAATGCAATATGGGCCAATAGTGTGACAACCTTCCTTTGGGCCGATTACCACACATCAAAGTTCTCCCACTTGCATTACCTACATCAAGTATCCGACGCCGTACATAATTCGGCCAAACAATAGTCTTCCTTTGGGCCGGCTATTGTCCGCATGAACTACATACGCAATTAAATAAGCTCTTTTATAAATTCTTTAGCTTGAACATGTATATATTTTTATTTGTGTGTTATTAACTGTAGTAAACATCAATATTCATTATGCTAGACAATATAAGCAATAATATAAATATTGATGAAGCGGAAGCATGTAAGGGTACACGTAACCATGATAAACAAACACTTCAATGCCTTCTTTATGTCAACTAACTACTGTTTTGTCATGTCTAATGCCTGTAATACTGTAGTGCTCGTCAAGAGCTTCGAAACGGCTATTTACATGCCCAAAACAGAGGTCGTATGAGCCCGTAACGGCTAATTGAAGTTTCTATTGGTAAAACGGGTCTGCAGTGCTTATCGAGTCTGAATCAGACCCGACCCGTAATGGTTAGTTATTGGTTTCCTTTCTTATTGGGCCGGGTTTAAATAAACTGGATAAAACCCAATTAGCTTTAATGTGAGAACAACTAAAAATAGATTAAATAAGTTTCCTTATTAGATTTAAATTTTGTATCTATATCTAAAATTTAATCATATTCAATCTCACAATCCCAAATTAAGGAAACCTTAACTCCCAATATATATATATATATATATATATATATATATATATATATATATATATATATATATATAATTACCTTATAGCCGCCGGCTCATGGTGGCGGCGGCTGTTGCCCGCCCACAAAGGGCGGCCATCGTGCATCTGTGCGCGGCATCTGTGCGCGCTCTGCAGAGAGCATTGTGCTCTCTGCACATGCATGCCCCCCCCCCCTTTTTTTTTTAAATCTTGTGCTGCATGCAAATTGCTTGCATGCAGCCGACCAAGCAGTGTACCCTTTTTTTTTTTAAATCTAGAATAACACACAAATTTAAACCATAAAAAATATATACATGAATTTAATTTAATCATCTCCAATTTAATTCAATTACTTGAGACACAAAAAAATAATCTTTATTGAATTAAATACAGAGATTCATAATTTTCATAAATCGAGATCAAAAGGTTATTACTTTATATCCCGATGATCTGATAAAGAGGAGGCTCTGATACCAATTGTTAGATCTAAATTTATTATATACAAGATCTACACATATACTGTAAGCCTCTTTATCATGATCAAAGAGAAGGAGGGTTTTAGGCATACCTGATTCCATCACGAAGAGGATGCCGAAAGTTGCACGATCTCGAGGACGCCGGAGTTGAGGGAGAGGATTCTTCTCTCCAGCCACCAAGTTCTCTTCTTTATTCTTAGAGGAGATGAGAGGCCTCTAAGAGAGAGATGGTTATTGTTGTTGGTGGAGAGGGAACCCTACTCATGGTATATATAGCATCAAGAAACCCTAGTTCAACTCATCATAGATCTAGGCCCTTGATTTATAACACGAGTTCCACACGTGTGATGAGTCCCACATTCTAATTTAAATACACTCATGGCTAAGTGTAATTGAAAACGTGTCTAGACCCAAACCATTTAGGTTTGATCAATTTTTTATTGGGTCAAACAACATAGGTTAAGTGGGCGGGTGCAAATATCCAATTGACTTGATTAGGCTCAAAATAAATTAGACTTTAAAACTAATAAGTCTAACAGCGGTGGCCTCCGTTGGGTCTGCACAGTGAGTGGAGAGGGAGATAGTGAGAGAGAGAGAGAGTTAGAGAGAGAGAGAGGAGGTATTGAGAGAGAGTTTTAGAGAGAGGAAGAGAGAGAATTTTGTAATTAAGAGAGAGAGGGAGAGATTTAGAGAGAGGGAATGGCGGTGGGAGATGGGTAAGGCGGTGGGGGGAAATTCTCTGGAAGAAACCAGAGAAGAGAAGAGAAAGGAAAAGAAAAGAAAAAGAAAAGAAATGTAAAAAAAATAATTTAATAATATTTTAATATGGTCAAAAATTGACTAGCTCCGAATGATGCCCAAAAATTATAGAAAATAGAGAATATTATCCTGAGATGTAATATGAAGACAGTTTGAAGAAATTCTGTCTGCTTTGCAAATTAAAAATCCTGGAAGTTGTCGCCGGTACCGGGCAACACCGGTTTGGCCCGATTTTTGATAAATTCAGAAAAATCTCCAAAAATACCCTAAGTTTGATAATATGATTCTAAGTCACATGATGAAAGTGAATCCTTAAAATATAACTCCATTTGTGAGATAAAAATTGAAAGCCAATTATCGGTATCAGTCGACATCGACTACGGAGATTTTTCAAAATAATCCAGAAAAATTTCAAAAAATCTTGAAAAATCTAAAATATTAAAAAATGATTTTTGAAACTGGAATCGGCTCAATTGGACTACCACAGAGGTCAAATCAATATTATACGACGTATCGCGTACTGATACGGTGATACGTACACCAGGGATCAGGGGATTACATCATCAATCGCATCAATGGAACAAAGTGGTCGCTTGCTGACAAAACTTCCACCTGCACACTTCCCCAGAATCTCAGAAGAGACAATTATAATTTTTCTTTTAAATTAATTGTATTCTCTTCAAAAATTTTGTAAGTTTTTCTTTTATTGATTTTCAATGAAAAACAATGCACGCAACAATTGGTATCGAGCATATCAATTTCGTCACAATAGCTAACAACCCCTTTGATCAACCCAAGTGTGCCTGAAACTTTCTAACTTTCAGCATGAGCCTTTCGGACACATCCAAGCTCATTTCTGGACTTATCCAACTACACGATTTTGTCTATAACTTATTTGTTTAAGATGATTTGTGGACCTATTCAAAAGCTGATCTTTTCTTATCTTCTCCTATATGTAAACAAGAGTTTGAACATTCATCTCATAACTTTTGAAACACTTTTAGAGAATTCACTCATCTATCTTATTCCATCATTCAAAAAGAGAGTATTTGTGATCTTAAGCTTTCTTGATTGAGTTTCAATAGATCTTAAGCTACACTTTACTCTCAATCAAATCTCTTTTACTTTCTCTTATGCAATCTAGATCTATACTCATTCTAGAGATTTCATTTGTATTTAAATCATGTGCCAAATATATTCTTTTCTCTATTCTTCTCACTATTAGAGTCTCAAGTTGTAATCTTAATTCGAGAATTATTGTGTTTATTGGTTCTCATCTTGTTTAATGAACAACACTTGTTGATTGTTTTTTGTGGTGGTATTCCAATCACTTAGAGAGTAGTTAGATGGTAAATCCAATCACTTAGAGAGTGAATAGGTGGTAAATTTCAATCACTTGGGAGAAGTGATCGGTAAAGTTCTATCACTAGAGAAGTGGCTTGGTGGTAAGCCTTATCACTAGAAGAGTGGATTGGTTATAAAGCCTATCACTAGAGAAGAAGATGGTTGGTAAATTTTCATCACTAGAGAAGTTGTTGATGGATGGTCTATACTTTTACCTTGAAAGAAAACATTTGTAAAAATATATGCTTTCACTCGAAAAAGAAGCACTAATAAAGTTTGAGTTAAAATCCTAGAAAGGAAGCCTCTAGGTAGTAGAGATAGGCTAGTTGGTGGCCGAACCACTATATATCACCACGTCTCTGTCTACTTGGCACCTTCTCTCTTACTTTCTTCTCTCTACTCATTTAATTGCTTTGCGCTTCTTTGCTATTGTTGATTGTATTGTTACACTTGCATATCCAATCATAGTTGGGCTTCACTCATATTATGAAAAAAAATAAAATGACCATATTCATCCCTACTCTAGAGTTGCTATATTGATTTTCAAAAAAAAAAAAACTTTGTATTTATGACGTATTAAGAAAGGAGTACTAACAGATCAGTGGGCCGTAGACCACTGGATCGTGGCTATAAGTTGACCTCAAATAAACACAGAGAGGAGAAAAAGTAATAGCACCGCTAATTATTTGTAGTCGTAGTTGTGATTATGACATATGGCCCGTGAACCCTTGGTCTATAAATCATTACTCAATTAGGACAGATCCCTGTGACCAAAAAAAAATAGAAATTTAAACATATTCCAACCTGTGATTTTAGAAAACTTCTAGTCTCTAGAAATTCAAATCCTACTTCTATTTGATTTACAAATTTAGCAATCAACGAGTCTTTTTCTAGAAAGCTCTCCGACTCACCGGGGCGTCTCAAAATATCTCCTCGCGATATCTCTTACCAAAATCTCTCGTGCGAATATTAAGGTCAACCGTCCAAATCGAATATGAGATGAATCCACGGTTCTCCGCGTCATGTGCGCGCGTGTCGGCAGCAAAGTCTATTTAACTCCGTCTTTTGACCGCCCACGCGAAAAAAGGCCTGCGCTTTGGTTTTCGTGTTTGGCGTCTCTTTTCCTCTCTCTCTCTCTCTCTCTCTCTCTTTGATTTCGTTGGGAGTTCTTCTGATCGAGCTCCAATGGCGAGGAACCCAGCTTGCTCGGTCTACATAGGTTTGTTTCTGAGGTTCCTTATGCAAATTTTCTCCTATTTTGATGCGTTATTGTGCTAATCTTTGATTGATTGCAAGATTCAGCGAATTATTCGAATTTCTCTTATTTCTCGTTTAAAATACCCCTTTTTTGGTTAATTTAGGCTAATGATTAGCTGGTAGATCGGTGCTAGTAAGTTAAAAACATCATTGATTGCTTTAGTTTATTAATTTTCAACAGAAAGAACTGTAGAAATTTGCACAGATCTGTTCATAACTGATGATTTTGAGAGGGATTTTCTTAGGTTAACTGTCTGCTAATCAGTTTTTTGTGAAACTACTTTTGTTTTATTGATTTTTAATTTCTATGGTTTATTTTTTTTATGGAATTTTGTGAATTTTTTGCTTTCTTATTAAGAAAGGAATCTACTTTCATCAATCCTTCTTCTCCTAATTCTTCCCTCCTTGTGTTTTGTTGTTGTTGTTGTTGTTGTTGTTGTGTTTTTATCAGTAATTCTGTAAAAACTGATTTCTTTTACCATCAGTTAACCCTTTGGTTTCTGAGCTAATTTTCAAAAACTTATTTAATTCTTTGACGACTACTGTGGGTGGTATATTTGAATTTGACTTGTTAATTTACTATTATTGTTGTTACTATTTTTTCCTTAGATTAAGGATGGGAATCTAGTGTGTGTTGTTAATTTTTTCCCCTGAGATTAAGGATGGGAATCTAGTGTGTGTGTCAGCAAGAACTACTATTACTAACAAAGAAAGATAAAAAATGAAGTATTACAGTCCAAGGATAACAACACATCATGCTTTTCTTAACCAAGGTAACCTACTTCTGAAAACAGATATTTCACTTTTTTGGAGGATAACGCCAACAATAGACTTAGCGTTCTCATGAAAGTTTCTACCCTTGGATTTTATTTTGGATAAATATGACAGAAGCACCAGCACATTCTCATCACAGTTCACTACTTTAATATGTGTGTTTGTTCTCTAGAGTTCTTTACAATTTAGTGCGTTTATTTATGGTTACTTATTTATTTACTTGGTGTATAAGCTGTTGTTACGTTGTTTTGATAGTGCATGTAATCTGTTAACTATATCGATTATGAATCTTATCTTATTTTTCTTTTGCTGACTTCTAATATGTATTAGAAGTCGGATATATTTTCTAAAATTTTTACTTCTTGCTCTTCCTTTCATCTACCTTAAAGGTGAATGGAATTAATTTCTTTTGCTGCTTTGAAAAAGGACCTTTTTTATTAATTGATTGTATTCTTAATAGGTAATTTGGATGAGAAGGTGAACGAAAGAGTCTTGTATGAGATTCTTATCCAGGTAGGTCGTGTAGTAGACCTATATATACCTCGGGATAAGGAAACAAACCGTCACAAAGGCTATGCTTTCGCTGAATATGAAACTGAGGAGATTACAAATTATGCCGTTAGGCTTTTCTCTGGCCTTGTCCGTCTTCATAATAGAACTCTTAAGTTTGCGGTGCGTGGTTTTATCTTGGCTCTCCATACCGCAACCGTTTTGCTTTCTGCAGTTTACTCTCATTATGTAGGTTTTCAGCACTTCTTCCTTAGCAACGCCAACTAAATCTGCACCCTTCTAGATCGAGAAGAGTAGTTTCTTAATCTTAGCTTCAAGAAGGAGATGACAGATTAAATGCTAAAATTCATTGAGTGAAGTTGCAAAGGAGATGTGCATATGCTTTATTTTAGCTTTTACATTGTTTTATCAGAAATATGGAAATGCCTGGGAAAAGGCTTGCTATCCATGACTAAAATCGACTCTTGTAAATATTTCATTTTGTACAGATGTCTGGACAAGAGAAATCCTCTCAAAAAAGCAGTAGTCCACTCACTCGTCAGGCAAATTGCCCTCCCCTGCCAAATAATGGTCCGAGCCCATTGTCTGTGCAGTCGCAGGACAGAAAACTGCCCGAAGTTTCTTCACAGGGAATGGTTAACTGCAGGATGTCATCTGGTGCTTCCTCTGTTTCTCCTCTTCACCCTCAAGGTGACTTCTAACTTTTCAAGATACTTTACAAGTCTTGATTCCATGACTTTTTGTAAGTTTGTTGGTTCTCATATATGTAGCACTTGTTTACAGTTTCTAATGGGTTAGTAAATAATGGACTCAGCACCAGCAATTATGAATATAATAGGCGTGTTTTTGGGGCTGTTTTAAACAGCGTTTCTCGCCCAGCCACCAGGCATCCGATAGCGTACCCACCCTACTAGTGTCCTGCTGGTATCTGGCTCAACTGAAAGGCAGGGCATGTATCTTAATCCTGTATTCGGGGTGGTGAATCTGCAGCAATCTACCAAGGTAGGTAAAATTTGCTGAGAAATCATAATTAAGTGTTTTTTATTCTAGTCTGGTAGTTAGGGGATTGAGCTTAATTTAAGTGGTATTATTCTTGTGTAATGTGTTGTCTGAAGTAGACTCGAAATTAAATGCTCAATCCGGGTTAGTTTGATGTTTGTAAATATCTAATGTTTTTCGAGTGTTGTAGGAGTGGAGAGATTACATTGAAGACTAAATGTTCTAATTATTTTTATGCTTTTGAGTTTTTAATTGTTTTTTTTTCTATTTTTTGTAAGATGTAATACTCTTTAATATTAGATGCTGTATTCACTCCTCTTGTGCTTGTGTTGACTTGTATTTCCTCCATTCTGGTTGATGTGAAAATTAGAGTGAGTTTCAGTACTCATCTCTCCTCTTTCCCTTCTGATTTGCACCTAACATCACACCCATTTTGATGCAACTGTCAGGTTAAGTATGCATTTCATCTTGGTGATTTGTCATCTTTTCAAGCTTTTCCAATTATTTCTTATGTGAGATTCGGGTTGTAGGACATGTGTTCAATACTCTCTCGCTTTTTATTTTGTTCTCAATCTGTAGGTAAGTCAACCGTTTTCCCTTTCTCTGGACTCATTGCCCTAGGAGAATTATGGAGATCTATTTTTTGTTGGCTGTTGTCATCGTCATATTTTCTTTTCCTTTTTTTTCTTGGGGCTGGTTCTTATTGTCATGTCTTCTTCTCTCTCTTTTTTCTTTATTTTTGTCCGTGTGTATGCTTGCTTGGGGCAAGCAAATGGATATATGTGGTTCCAACCTATTTTGAATTGCTTTTAACAATTGATAATTACCCTTTATTGATTACCCTCCCTGATGAACGTTGGGCTGCCAGAAGTAAAATAACAACACAAATATTTTATCTTTGGTAGTGATGATTTGCCTGATTGCTAGCAATTTTGATTTGATACTGCCTACTTTAAGACGTAGTTGATAACTTACACATGACAAGGTAGATGTGCTAACATGTGTATCCATAGATGTAGTCATATAATTATCACTGTTCTTTTCTTTGTATTTTCACATGACTAGGGTGATGAGCTAATGTGTGGTAACCAAAGCTGTAATAAAAGATCTTTCAAAACTGAGTCATATAAATTCCCACTGTTCTTTTCCTATTATTCTTCACATTTCTGGGGCTGGGCAGTCTTCAATCTTTTAGATGGGCAAGTGGTGGATATGCTTGAAGGTTATGAGAAGCATGCATTGTGTATTTGGGATATGCGCTTAAACTGTTGTACTGTTAGCATTTCTATGTATTCTAATTTATTGAGGAGATGAGATGGAACCTCGAGGACTTTTCTTTCTAGCAGAAACATAACCTAGTATGTCAGGATTTTTGTTATCTAAAATTGAAAAGGGCATCTTAAGAGACTTGGGTATTCATCATTTGGTTCGTAACCAAACAACAAAGCTCATGTTGGCCCCCCAAGACAAATGTCTTTAACTGAAGAGGGCAGTTCCTTTATATATGCCTTTTTGTTTGAAGTTATGGAGCCTAATATGGTATTGAAACGCCACGATGCTCTTTGGTATTCTATCAGTTCAACTGTCTCTTGGTTATCTTAATCGCAAGTCATATTACTTGTTCAACCATGTGACAGGCACACATCTTGTACTCATTGAAGCCTTGTGTGTGTATTATGTTTGGTTGGATGTAAGATCTTGGGAAATTATGATAGTTGGAAAGAACATATTGAGTAACATTGTAGCTAATTGTTACTTATAATGCTTTTCTAATCTGTTTCTTCCTAATAGGGAATAATGCTTTTCTAATCTTTTTCTTTCTAATTGGGAATAATGCTTTTCTATTCTTTTTCTTCTTAAGAGGAAGCAACTGAAAAATTATGAGTTTAATGTTGTTCCCCAAAAAATCCTAGGTATTCCTTTGGCAGTCCTGTAACATATGAGGGAACAGAGGGTGTAGTTCTGTTGATTTATTTATGAAGAGACTGATTGGATCAGGAACTGTGTTCTTCCATAATTACTGTAGTGTGTGCACATCTCACCAAAGTGGCACCTTAGGCCATATGGATCCAAGGGGATATAGGTCTGTGACTCTGATTCTTCTTGAGGTTTAGCGATATTGATACAATTAAGGGGGATAGAAGGTACAATTCAATGCAATGGAATATGTGTTTTTTCACACTTTTCTTTCTAGTTGAAAGACACCTTTGGTGTGCGAAATTCCTTTTTTGTTTTTCAGTATGGTTTCCTTGCTGAGAGAAATAGGTTTAACTTCTGGTGTGCTCAAATTTAATTGTACTAGTGTTCTATTTCCTTCTCTTTTGCTTCCTTTCGCTGTTGCCGCATGAAATCTTGATAATTTTGTTTGTGCTCTAAAAATTCTATACAATTCTATGGTGTTACTTGGATACCTTTTTTTTTATCCAGTTGAGCAAACCTACCTGCCTTTGGTTGCCTTCTAATAATGGGGTCGTCTCGGAATATCAAACTAGTTTGAAGGTCAATAAGAAGGGGAGGAGATGAAGGGGTAATTTGTTGGTTTACAACTAACTAGATATTAATAGATAACATTTGAAACTAAAAAAAAAAAATTCTAGTTAATTTGATGGAATTTATGTCTTCAAATGAGAATATAAAAGTTTAAGGGGGTGAAAATTGAATTATTAAAGATTTCATCATGCGGAAAAACCTCTTTGCTCTTTATCATGGTAAAAATGTAAACAAGCAATGCGTTAACTCATGAAACTTTGTAGGCTTTGTTCTCACTATGGATTGTAGGTTCCTCTCTTGCTGTACATATGTATAAATGTGAACAAACCTGTTTGTGACAAGTATAGGACAATGGGGGTGGCCTGGCTGTTGTCGATCAGAAATGGGTTTTGCAACTTTTTTAGCTTCATGGACGTGTATAATAGAATGTGTAGTGCTCAGTGTACAAACTTTGTGACTATATAAATTGATGAGCTACTACCATAGGTGACACTGCTAGTATCAAATTGCCTAGATGACAAGGGTTGAAACACGGTAAGATTTGTTGCCTCTGTTTTCTTTGGATCGCACGCATCCATGGCGAACAACTCCTAATGTTTCAATGCTGCATGAGTTGACAATGCCAAAATGACGTGACCCTGAGATTTTGGCTCCAAGGGGAACTGGTGGTATGTCGTCGCCGACTAAATGCCTCTATCTTGCAAGAATGCAAGAAGGAAAACGTTCCAGATTTGACAATGCCTGTTCCTTATTGAAATATGCAAGATGGAGCTGCCATGATATATGTAATGTAAGCCTGGCCTGGTGGATAGGCAACCATCTTGTTATGTTGCCGATCCATCACAAATAAACATTTATGTGGTTACTTCATTTTCCTAGTAAATGTTTGTGCGTGATGAATCCGGAAGCTCATAATTGTGTAAATCTTCTCTCTGCTTCAGCGTTCTAACTTTTTAATAAAAACTATCTCCTCTAGTGAAGAAGAATAAAGTGAGTGACATTGCTATATTCTTGCAAACTCTTTAAATTCACTAATTTGGGCAAAAAAAGATTTTAAAATATTATGGGTCAACTTACAAGCTCACCGGGCGGACCGAAGGATTCTCAGAAACGGTTCTCAGTTCAAAACAATTGCTTCTGTTTAGAATTCAACAGGTCAAAAATATACTTTAAGTGGGTGATAATGATGAGATTTAAATTCAGTTAAACTAAGATGGGTGTTTTTAAAAAAGTATTCAACGAATTAAGGTGAGCGGTCTTGAAAATTCCCAGCTAATTATAGCCGGTTATGGTCCCCTGCAAGTGCCCGGTGGTCCATCTGGGTTGTAGAGCTGTGCTTCACATGGGTGGTCACGAGTTCGGGCCCGTGCGCTATAGATATTTATATATATCTATCTATTTATTTTCGATCATCATGGTCACTGAACAGATTTTGAGTTCGCTTTTCCAGTGGTTATTAGTTCAAATCTCAGTATATAGTGATTTCTAGTCAGAAGAAAAGTTATAGTTGGTTATAATCGCTCGGAATGAGATAAATGTTGTGTATATTGTGCGAGGCGGGGAGGGTGTACTTGCGAACCTAGCATTATTTTCCTGAATTGAAGACGGGCCCGATTACCTTTTCTTAAAATTCCTAATATGTGGGTTATAAACGTGAGAGGATATTTGTCATCTTTCTTAATGGAAAAGAGGAAGAAAAAAAAAGAAAAAAAGAGAGGAGGTGATGAGAAATAAGTAGAAAAATACTAATTCTGAGGAAAGTCATTAAGTAAATATATGATACATTGCAGAGAATTTCCCTCCGTGACTACTGTTTCCGTCAAAACTATCTTATTTTATTAAAAAGTGGCCTTATTGAGTTCACTAAAAAACACTCTTATATTATTATAAGATTTAATGAAGTGTATTAAGAATTTTTTTAAAAGCTTAAATGCAAAAAAAAAAAAAAAAAAAAGAGTGATTATTTTACTAAAATGAGTTGGAAATTATTTTTCGTCAGTTGCAGTAAACTAAAGCAATTTTTGGTGACCTTGCGGCAAAACACGGGGTTCACAGGTGGTTTTTGCAAAACGCCAACGGCGAGGGTCCTCCCTGCAATTTGCCTTAAAAAAAACAGATTATCAGTCCAGACAATCTATTTGTTTAAGCATATAAAAAGAATTAGTGAGGCAGCCTCAGCAGCGCGTTCTCACTGTTACAAATAGGTTCCATTCTCACGGCTCCATGGATATTTCAGACGATAGAGCTCATAGACTATAAGGCCTGAATGGAAGCCTACCTGCATACTGACTATCCCTAGAAAATTTCTGTTCCAAGGAGCAACAAGACAAGCAATCATAATTTTAAAATAAACTCCACAAGCATCAACACATAGAAGCTCTATTGCAAGAGCTGATGTAAACAGACCAAAGTTTTGGCAAGCAAAATAAGGTTTTACTGAGAATCCACTGAGTTCGCATCTGGAAGAAGAAACAATATTGATGCATATACCTAGGGGTCTCGTTGGGCTACACAGAAGTCCACATGACTGATGAGATTACCGACTTGGGAGGCCAAAACATGGCCATTTTAAGTGCCGAGAGTGGGTAACTTTCACCTTCTCCATTCAACATCTGGGTTTAGACGCATCTCTGGCCCCTTCAGTTGACCACCAAAGGGATTGGTGCTTCCGAGCTGTTGGGAGATAACTCGGTCCCAACCCATGATGTGTGGCAAGGCAAACTGCATGGAAAAAACATTGGTTTAGTAAAACAAGCTCATCAAAATTGATGTAAGTTACAGTTGACATCATATGCTTTTGTTGGCTGATTGATCAGGCACTAGCAAAAAGGGGGAGTGAGAGCAAAGCCATTTTTTTCCCCTAATCAATTCTCACAGAGTGAAGTGAGTCATTGGCATTTGAGACTACTTTGTCTCCATTTTATATGATTATCTTCTTAGTTGAGGAGTAATTCTTCTCAGTTTCTTATGCGCGAGTTTAAAAAAATAAAAAATGAGATTATATATCAATGGCAGCAACAAATGAACTTCCCCACAAAGCATGAAGTATTTTCAAGCCCTTGGGCCCTTGATGATTCCGCAGAAAAACCCAAAATCTCTAATAACTAAAACTACTTCATATATCAGAACCACATCCCACAGCCTCTAAGCTGCAAACCATGAACTTCAAACCACTCCAATACCAAAACCCATTACCTTGGTCCCTTGTGCTCTTTACACTTTCCCTATTCATCTTTTAAAACATATTGTTACATTATGATATCAATCACCCACTAGATAACATCCACTAAAGGACATTAGCTTTAGCAAGGTGACCACAAACAAATACTTCATTATTGCCAAAAGTGACAAGACAGTTTGGATATATTAAGGATTGATTTTGTTTTGAAATTTGTTTAGAATTAGTTTATTTTGGATTGTCAGCAGATTTTGAATTTCATTTTAATCCTATCTTATAATAGGTCTATTTGGTAATTTATGTTGGATTAGGAGTCAAGTCCTTAGTTGTACATTTATAACTATATAAATATAGAAGTCAAAGACAATGTTCATAATACTATTTTCCTCATCTTTTCCATTTGTAAAATCCAGAATTTTATTATTTATATATCGATTAAAGGGTTCCTAGAGGATTCTAGGGTTACTGGGTTTATTTTGCTCTAACATCAACTTGCAATGATGACTTTCTTTTCGCTTTGCTTCTCTCTGCAAAACAAAGTATATACATGGTTTGAAATCTCAGAGCTGGTATTGGTAGTAGGTTTGTGGTATTGGAACTAGCAGAATGGCCGCTTCGGCATTAAAATTGTCTCTGTCACATTGGATCGTCTCGAAAATATCAAAATCGAGCATAAATGTCAGTATCGGGTGATACTTCAATCCTTGGTGGTATATACTATATATACACTTGCATACTAGATGAACATGCAGTCTGTATTTATCAAGTAATTGCATGTAATGATATGTCCTCGCGTACGCATTCGTAACAAAAACAGGCAATACACATTCCATGATTCTGGAACATTATTATAAATGAGTGAGCACCAACAGTGAGTTATTCTTTTGGGCGGGAAACTTTATAGTTAATACTTCAAGAAAACCTAAAACAATACAGCATGGTTCATTTTGCAGACCTCTGCCAATTTACCAACTGCGATAAAAATGCAGATCCATTTTTGCAATAAATTGGTAAAACATTTCCAGTTTATGATGGATGAAGAACAAATAAAAATCAGTTTCTGTAAACTTACACCACACGCTGTGCGCATCACTGTAAACTCGGCCTTTTTACAGGTACAGAGAAGCGTTCGGTGGTTTTTTGTGCAGAGTTCAAGACAGCTGCACAGCAATATTGATGGAGTAAATATAGTGGCTGGCATGATAGGAACCAATAAATCACATAACATGACAATTTCATTTAAGTAGAAAGATATATATAATAGAAGACTACTCAATACCAGACGATGGATATTTCCCTAGCTTCTACGAAAAGCCTTTTTAAGTAAATTAAACCTTTAAAGGTATACCAAAAAGGTTTGACCATTTAAATGAGGCATTTAGGCTGAAGTTAAGCAAGATATACTGTCTAAAATTATTTTTATAGTCAACATTTATCCTAAGCTTTCAATATGGAACAGATATATTAAGTAATAAAAGAAGGCAGCACGGTGTTCCTCTGTTTTTCTCAAGTGCGCTAGGGAAAATTATGACCTCATTACTATGTTCCTGAACCCAAACCACCAAGGGAGTACCTTCAACAAATTTAAGCAGATGATAAAAATGAATCGCACAAGTGGATGAGACGGTTACCAAAGACCAAAATAAAGATGTCAAACATTTTATCCTAAGCTTTCAATATGGAACAGATATATTAAATTATAAAACAGGGCAGCACAGTGTTCCTCTGTTTTTTTCAAGTGCACTAGGGAAAATTATGACCTCATTACTATGTTCCTGAACCCAAACCACCAAGGGAGTACCTTCAACAAATTTAAGCAGACAACAAAATGAATCACACAAGTGGATGAGACAGTCACCAAAGACCAAAATAAAGATGGCAAAAGCATATTGTAGGAAGATTCATGAATCAAGAGAGGGGGGAAATTCTGTGTAGAAGAAAGCAAACTAAGAGCAGGAACACACTTTGGCTCCAGATTTTACAAATATGTTACCGTTCCAAAATAAGATAGCCTGCTATTGAAATTTCATAAGAGAGAATTAATTCCACAGTCTAACAACAGATCCTTTTTCAATGGGTTATCTAAAAAACACTGTTGAGCTGATCTTTAGGATGGCACATTTTCAGGAGTCAGTCCACAATTCCAAGCAGAATAACTATGTGAATGCTCCATGACTCTACTGGAAATATTGGGCCAAAAGTTAGCATATTCATTGTATCTCTGCATAACAACCAACATGGAACCTGTACAGATGACAGATTAGAACAATTCACTGGATATTATATTCAGGAATTTCTATGAATTCTAACCAAGCATGATCTCAAGTTCAATCCTCTCAAGGTGAACTGTGAATGGTGTTATTAGCTTTACAGCTGCTAAGCTGATCTTTATATATGTGAGACATTAACATAACCATGAAAACAAATTTCTTATGTAAGACTGATCAGCATTTCCAAATATCCTTAACCGATTGAAGAATCTAGATGGTCCATTCACAAGTTCTCTATTTGACCACACAATGAATTAGGTTGTAGTCTCAGGAACAAAATTACACCAACTTCTACTTCAACGTTGTAAATAAATTGTTCGACACTGTGACAACATTCTCGTGCCTAAAACCCCCAAAAAGTGTAGGGGTGGATGAGCAATAATACATAATAAATAAACATATTTGGAAGAATTAGATGTAGCTCCACTAAGAATAAGATGATAGAGAATTGCTTGAGATGGTGGCTTGGACATGTGCAACAGAGACCAGAAAGAACATTGGTTACGAAGAGTGAGAGGACCATACCATAGGTGCACTAGTTGGAGTAGCTGCGACTCGTGTTCAATGTTCTAAATATCCCCGATATAACCCCGATATTGCACCGATATTGCGTTTACGGCACCTAACCGCAATGATTTGGCACATCCAAACCGATATAGTTTTTCATCCAAAATCGCCGATAAATAGGCATGGACCCGTTATATCAGCCGCAATTTCGGCAATTTTGAACCCGATATAGCGTTTTACACCCAATTCTAGGTTAGGTATTTGGGTAATTCGAGTGATGTGGCAATGTAGCATTTTTGAAGATTCTACATTTGGATAGTGATTATGAATTCATAGGCTTAATGCAAGTTATCGAGTATATCTTAAACATATAAGTATGATGTTTTACGTAGATTTATATAATTTAAGTATATATTGTCTTATTGTGATGCGATTTAAGACAAGAAGTTTGACATCCGATTTTAAAAATATCCCGATATATCCCCATCTCCGATAAATTTTCCGGCCGATGTAGCCGTTGTGGCGCCATTTAGAACACAGCTCGTGTTAGCCAAAATGAATATGTATTGCCCAGTTAAAAGAAGGGGAAAATGGGTGATTTCTATAGGAGGTATACTTCATAAAAGGCTTTGTTGTGTTGATGTTGTTGTTCTGCTTTAATGTTGTAATTAATTTGTCAATACCGTGATAACATAATGATAGCCAGAGTATTAAAAGGCATGAATTCTAAATAGGGATTAACAAATGCATCTATAATAATGGAACATTTCAACTAACTTTTTGCAATATTATCTGGAGGGTCAAGAGTTATGTTTTCTCAAATACATGACAGTTGGCCCTAGAATATCAGATAACTAGGTATGCCCATCTTTGTTACGTTCAACACGGATCCTCCTTGCCTGAAAGAGGACTGCCATGTGATGTTTGTGGTACCTGCTATCAAATTCTGTGTGTGTCTGGCATTGCTCCTGATAAAAGTGCTTAACTAAAAAACTTGAGGTTTGTTAAAGCTCGTAACTGCCATGCAAAGCACGTGCAATCTCCTCTTTTCTCTTCTTATTTTTTTTACTCAAGTGATGTCTCAAGCAATCTGACCTCTCACTGAATTTTTTTTCTGTTAAGATATTAAAAAAATATAATATCTTGTGATAAGCACTACACCTTTTTAAAGTACTAAACACCTAATTATATAAAAGCTCTTCTCTGAAAAACGCCTGGATAAGTCCCTGTTTCAAAAGACTAATATGTAAGCAAAAGCAACACCACACCTTACACTTTGGTAGCAATGATAACAAAAACTCCACAAGTTCTCCAGGAATTAAAAGAGTGAACAGGAACTGGTCAAACATTAATTGCATTGTGAATAATGAGTTGTCATTCCTCGACCAAGCAAAGGACTCTTTTCTAGATATTTCAAAGGCACAAGACACCGCTATCATTAGCATTCCTCCTAGGAGAAGTGCATGCAATGGAGTTTAATATTTGTGTATAAATTCTTGCAAGAAGACTGTCTCCATGAGAATGAAATGTGTCCAAGTCTTATCCTATAGGTCACCTAAATGAGCACAATGATACAAATTATACACGGAACCAGATAAGCAAACCAATTAAAGAGTTCTGATGAGGTAGTGGAAACTGTTCTATACCATCCACATTTGAACTGTCCAATAACTATGTCCAGCCAATGTTTGACAATGTTCAAATAGATTAGATTATACTTAATTTGACTTTTCAAACCACAGCCTTGAAATGCTCGCTTAGTTGCACTGAAGTGGTGACAATCGCTACATAGCCTATAGGATAAAACTCTAATAATGTAAAGCTTTCACCAAGTGATGTGAAATGCTCGCTTATCTCCAATTGCTGCATAGCCTATAGGATGAAATGCTCGCTTCATTGCACTGAAGCGGTGACAATCGCTACATAGCCTATAGG